>VBVR01003301.1:0-18153 GCA_011638315.1 Tetramorium parvispinum
ATATATATATATATATATATATATATATATACGTATATTAAAAGTATTACTAAAACCTTAAATCGAATAAAGTTATTGTGAGTTATTGTGATTACCGTTTTCAAACATATTTTAAGGAAAGTGTGATTAAAGTTTTCAAACGTAAATTTTGGAATTTTAATAACTTATTTGTTAATCTATACTAGTTCCATTTTTAATAAGTAGATTTTAAATAAGTAGAAAATAAAATTTTTTTTATTATCTGAAATGTTTAAGTTCTGTAACTTAAATTTATGTAGATCTATTTACTGTCATAATTTAGACACGTAATTCAATGTTTATGATCAATTTATTTTCAAATTATTTTCAATTTATAATTTTTAATTAGCAAAATATTTTCCATTTTCTTTGCATGTTCTACTTTATAAACTTGCATGTGACACAATTATTATAATAATAATTTTTCTATATTATTAATCTTACAATTAGATAAATTCGACTTGCGGTGACACGTTAATTATATTGCAATTGTCGTAGTTTTATCTCAGTTTTATTACTAATGTATCGCGCTGTAGCTCTCTTGCACAGAGTGATCGGTAACTGTCATTATTGAACATATTATATAACATATAATTTTTTAAAGTGTATAAACTTGTCGTCTGTTTCGCGAAGCTGAGATAGATGAATGGAGCAAACAATAAAAAATATATATAGGATAAAGTAATAAATTTATCTTTTTAATGAAAGTGGTCCCGAGAGTGAACGTGCAACTCGGAAGGGTTCATTAGGGGAAATTTGAGCTGGTAGCCTAATGGACTGTCATTAATAGGATATTTCTACCAACCTCTACTATTATGTGAATACATAGATACATACGAAGTACATGCTCACTGTGTATGTACGTATGTATACTATGAGATATTCCTAATAAATCTATGTCTAAGTAGAACAATGGAGTGTAATTTTACGTTACATTATTATTCTTGATAGTTGCTTTCTATGTCATTATTTTTAATTGTCTTAATTGATTTAATTGTATTTAATTTTAATTTTAAGGAAGCATTTTACCAAGCATAAAAAATTTAATAAATCAAGTTTTCGAGAGTGCGTGAAACACTCAGTGTTGTTTAATGAATGATGTTAAGTCCATCCGATAGATTGACGCGGATGTTGTACACGAATGCATCGATAGAACTGCACTTGTGTATAATACGTATACGTGATCTATTTTCATATTTTCACCTACACGCGCGACGGATTTTTTCCGCCTGTCGGGCGAGTTAACGGGCAGCGCAACGAGAAAGCGCACGTAACCGCGAGCATCGGAAAGCTTTTTAAAGCGAATAATAATGCGCAGACTAGAAATTATACGAGCTCGACTAATGGCGCCGCAACAGCCGGTATTAAATCATGATGCCAGGCTGCTCTATGATGCCAGATTATCGATGAAGTTCATGGTGTATGCCGCTATTAAAAAGTGCATGATGCTATTGTGGAGCGCAAGTTTCACAGAGTTGTGCGAAATAATACGTGATTAACCGATAGTCATTAATGGATAAAATTTATTTATTTGTTTATCTCTAGATATTGTTTTGTTTTGAAGACGAGGAAACTAAAATATTATTACAAAAGCTAAATGGACAGGAAAAATAATATTATTTATTTAAATAAAATATTCAATAAATCTTTCTTTATTAATCGTAAATAGTAATGAAAAGTAGAGATTAAAATTTCTATCAAGTTTCCTTGTTATATAATAATAAAATGTTATATAATATTATATACAAAATTAATAAAATTTAACAAATAGAATTGCGAATAAACTAAAAGTGCAATGAAGCATCAGTTTATTTTGTTAAACAGGAGTTGCTAATGCGCTTCAGGAAATATTGCAGTTGCTCTTGTAATTTTTGCATGAGTATCATTATATTTATCTGCGATAGAGTTTGTTGTTTTACTATCGCTGAAACGCAAAGGGTTAATCCATATAACTCGAACAATGCGCTTCTCGCACACGTGTCCACCGCGTTCACATCGTTAGCGACTGCTTAGTACAGACCGAAACTTCACCATCCGCTACAGTTTGCGGGCAATTTCATTCTCTGTCGTGGAAAATTTATGCAAATCGCCGGACGGAGTCGAGCGGGTATAATGAGTTCGCGCGATATTATCCGATTTTGGATGGCGCGGGGAAGTGCAGTTACCGACTCTCTGAAGGGTGAAGATAGATCGCAGCGGATGAGAAGCTTTCGTTACTGCAGCCACCCATGGAAGCGCTTCCTGGAGCGTAAATCGATAATAATAATAAGAATAATGGATGTGTACATACGTAAAATGTAATAAGAAAAATCTTCAAGATAAAGAACGTCGTGATTTCGCATTGAGATAAACAGATTATAATAAATCAATTACCATGTTTGCCTTTTTATTTGAACATAATTTACATAGAAAGATTAAGTACAGTTAGGTACTGTTAGAAATATTTGATTAGAATCAGCACAATTAAAATTTCAATTAATTATTAAAATTTATGAAATATTTAAAATAGAAAAAAAATTTTTAAATCCATTTTTTACGTCATTCAGCAAGTTATTGAATCATCAAATAATCTTTTGGATTGTATAAATACGACAATCGTAGATATAGTTAGCAGTCGTATGTATTTTTTTTGCTTACGTAGATATCAAAAATAGCTCGATAACATATATTTTCCAGTACATTTATTGGTTGCGATGCTAATTTTGCAGCTCACTCACCGATGAAATTTGCAATTAAAGCATCGTAATTAAACCGCTGTAACCAGAAGGCAACTGAAAGAAAGAATTTGCTTTCTCCTCTGTACGCATTAGATATGCGATAATTATTGCAATTTTCAATAGAATCACACGAAATAAAGAAAAACCGAAATAATTATTTTCAAAGGAAATACTATTTTAAAATTTTACTTCCAACGTCTAAAACGAAGATTAAAATATTTATGTTGAATAACAGGAATTATATTTTAAACAACAATAATAGCTTCTCTCAGAATAGAAAATTTCAATTAATTAGTGTTTGAAGTTTGTGTTAAATGACATTTTAAAAAAGAAAAGGCTTGCGAGCGTGAGCGTTAATAAATTGTGTTGTAATCAACATGCGGATGACAGTATAAAGCGCTTTGTTATGTCGCGAGCACAAATAATTCCTGCCGATACGAATTTTCAAACATTTTGGGATGAGTGGATGGAAAACGCGATCAAAAAGCTGTCGTACAATATATAACGAGGTATTTATCGACAGTCTCTATTCACTGCGCGCATGTCTGTATTCTATGTACTATTCCAATAAACATTGCACTGTATTGTTTCAATAATTATCTAGAACTTCATATAACCATTTATATATAGAACCTCTAATAAATTTATTGTAGCAAATATTTAATAAAGAAGGAAGCGAATCGCGAGATTATCGCGAATATGGCGTTAAATGAAGTTCTACACACATCTTATGTGTGTCATCGCTAATACATTAACGCAAGTTATATCGGAACACATTAATCTGGTAATTCAATGATTTTTTGATATATTACATACATACATTCCATTTTTTATATATTACATACATACGCATGTAAGACTGATTAGCAACAGTTAATAAAATATTTAAAATCATGTTGAAGAGTAAAAAGAGATATATATATATTTTTAGTTATCAACGTTGGAGTTTAGCTCTACGAGAAAAATTTTTAGATGGATTTTTCATATGAAATGAGATTTTTACTTTGATATGAAATGAGATATACTTTGTGACTAATACTCAACAAATGTTTATTCAATTTAATAAATTTTTTAATAACCATACTGATTATTAAATGATACTTTTGAATTCGCTCAAGAATAAACATATACTTCCTGCGCGAAGTGAGTGCTCAAGAATATGCACTTTACCTGTGTTTTCAACTTCCGTTAAGCTCAAGGACACGCGCGGTTACCTGTTTTATCGCGGAATGCCCGAGAATGCAAAGCACCGGCGTCGCTTTTCCCTCTTCACACTTTTTTCGTTAAAAAAACCCTACGGACTGGGTCACGCCACACTTGTTCGCGGCCGGTAGGAAATAGTTAAAGCCGGGCAGACACAAGCCTCTGTCGCGATTACGATCATCTCGTGGCCACGTCCGAGTTGAAGTACACAAAATTATCTCACAAAAGGCAGCTTATTATCTTGTTCAACTTTGTAAAAGCCTTTTAATGGAAGCGAAATCAAACAGCTTTTTCTTTGTAATATTAATATTTAGATAATTAATAAAAATTCTGACAAATTGAAGAATTTAAGAAAGTATATCATGCGTTTAACTACGTGCAAGAAACTGGAGATATTACGTTATTATGACTTTATATTACTTTGGCTCGCCTTATTCAATTATGTCAGAAAAAGATGGAATAATATCTAAAGCTTATTCAAGTTCCGTTTCTTTCAAGAATGTTTTTCATCTTTCATGATATCTGATGGATGGACCCTTTGAACAATTATTTTTACGTGACATTGAGAGCTTAATAGCAAGACTCGTTGTTATTCATGCTACGAAGGGTTCGAGAAGATTGAGAGAGAGAGAGAGACCTTTCTGAAATTGGGACATACTTGTCCCAAATTTTATCCGGATTAAGATTATTATTTTTGTTTTTATAGAGAAGACTCAGACAGTGTCATCACGATGGTGATGATACACGCGGCTGCACGTGACGGAAGTCTGATTAAACCGGAAATTTTTCTACATTCTTTTTGTATAGAAAAGGTACGAAAACTGGGTCAGATAAGTAGCGATAGCCGTGGGATTATGTGGGATTCGAGAATCGATGTGATGGTTTCTCTTAATCGAAGATTCTATGACTATTCGTGTTATGTGATCGGGATAAGCTTAAGTTGTGAATGGAATTCTCTGTAGGAAAAGTTTAATTTACAGAGAGGAGGAGGGAGAGAGAGAGAGAGAGAGAGAGAGAGAGAGAGAGAGACAGATATCTATAGTATTATGTTAAAAATTATCGGATTTTAATCTTTAACATGTTCAACTAAATTTATATACTTCATTGGATACAAATATCAAATACAGAAATATTTTAATGATTTTAAAATATATATAAAGAGTGTTTATACGTATTATTAAAGTTTCATCGTGGATCAATATGATATATGGAAATGTACGATATTTTCAATCTCGGCATATTTGATGTTAAATTGGTCATGTTTATTAATAATTCTGATAAAGCCCAGATAAAATATTTATTTGCATAAAAAACAAAACAAAAATAAAGGTTCTATTTATCGTGCTTATCATATAAGAGGCCAATCGCGCATATTAACTCGAAAAAATCAATAACTCTTACGGATTTTGTTGAATAAAAATGCCAGTAACATTGGTTATTTTTTTCATAAAACGAACTTTTTCAAGCTATATGTTGTGCGATAATTTTTAATATGAATAATTTGCATTAGATAAGCAATGAAAAGGAGGAGGGCCCTTAAGGCCTATATTCGGCCCCCTTGGAATTTTAATGTAAATGAATAAAATCTATTTCTTGACAAAGAAAAAATATATTTTTAATGATTTTAAGTGAAACGAGAGTGTTTTGGCAAATTAACCCTTTGATTGGTGGGGTTTTTTTTTAAATATAACGGGTAAAAGAAATTCTAAAAAAATATTTTCAAATTCTCACGTAATTTGCTTAAAACTCGTTACTCGGGGGTTTTGGGATCACTGAATACGAATCTGTAGTCAGATTTATATCAAAGGAACTCACGTTAATTAAGCACCCCAATGGGAACAACATCTACCACGTCCACGTCGTTGTTCCTGGATAACTCTAAGAGTAGATATCATTTGCCTATTGAGTTTCTGAAATATGATTTCAAAAATATGGTTTCCATTCCTAATCAGCGATTCCACAAATCCCCAAGTAACGAGTTTCAAGCGAATTCGTTCATTTTTCAAAAATTCGTCCGTCATATTGGATCATTTTGAATTTTTGAAATCTGACTTCAGATTTGTATTCAGCGACCTCAAAAACCCCCGAGTAACGAGTTTTAAGCAAATTACGTGAGAATTTGAAAATATTTTTTAGAATTTCTTTTAGCCGTTATATTTAAAAAAAAACGCAACCAATCAAAGGATTAATTTGCCAAAACACGCTCGTTTCACTTAAAATCATTAAAAATATACTTTTCCTTTGTCAAGAAATAGATTTTATTCATTTACATTAAAATTCCAAGGGGGCCGAATATAGGCCTTAGGGGCCCTCCTCCTTTGTATTATATCTATTGAAACAATGCGAATTAATATTCGATTTTTTGAAATTGTTAATAATTTTAGTCACAATTTGTAGTTTAATAATAATAATTTAATAATATTTAGTAGCTTAGTAATATTATAATCAAATATACATAGATATGTATATTGATTATTATTTAGACAAATTATTTTTTAGGTAAAGAATTCAGTTATAACGATTAAATAAAAACATTTTCATGTATCGATTTTCGAATCGAGTATTGTTTCATAGTTTTATTATCCATATAAAATTAATGAAAGAACTTTTAGATTATGTACTTAGATATTATATCTTATGCCGGTATCATTAATTTCAAAGAAAAATGAGGTTAATTCTTGTCGCACAACTTTTAATTGGGCCGTAGTTTAGATATATTTTCTCGGAACATAAATCACTAATAATGTTAAGAATACATTTTAACTTCAGTTGACGTACATAATTTATTAATAGTGAAAAATAACTTGCAACAAGTGACACCAGCTACTAGTTGAAGGTTTGTTAAAAAAGTTTTCAAATAATTTAAGAAATAAATATTGAAAAATATGTATATATCAAAGTAAATACTCCATTTCTAGCAATATTAAATTTTGTTTTATGTAAAAAATTTTGAAAATAGTTGACGCTTTTAGATATTGTACAAAATAGTAGTTTTAAAAATATGTTAAAAAATCAGAGTTTAAAAATATGTTAAAAAAGTAATATACCGTGACATTTCCACTATGTGTAATCGTCGTATATGTAACAGATTACATTGCATGTGAATAACGGTATTAAAATCCTTTAATTTTTAGGAAAGCCTCGGATACAATTGAACAAGCTCATGTGTGGGATTAAACCGGAAAAATTTAGAAAACTAGATCCCGCACCACTTTCTATCCTTCCGTATTTTTTTGTCTTTCTTTCGTATTCTCGTTCGTATACGATGTACCCTTTCTCTGCGTAAAATTACTTAGACTCATTTTCCAGTGTATTTTCGATCCTAGTGCTTTAAAACGAGAAATCCCTATTTAAGCGGATTAACTCACGCCGCTGAGGATTAATTATAGAATTAAATACCCTGGCGTGTAAAGTATTAAAGAATTTCTATTACGCTCGATTTCGCGAGGAGAGCTTTGCGAACCTTACAAGCAAAATAGATATATTTTATGCCAACTTGATCTACGTCTTAAGTTTGCAATATCTCCTTTTCGTTCTGTTTTGAAGAGGGAAATGGAAGCTCTTCGCTTCTTCATGCGAAGTAAAATATTGACATCCTTCACCTAAGGTTAAGCGATACTGATCGTCAACAGTGTACCACGTCGTCGTTGATCGATCGCTTTAATCCTCCACGCTGTCGTCGAAGGGATTAAATCAAGGCGCGACTAATTACACGAGGGGAAATGCCAAATATTGTCGGCGACTTGCATATTGTTTGGCGATGTATACCGATATTAAATTCTTCTAACAGCCGTTTCCTTCTATGCGCGAATTCTCTGGATTATTTACATTCCCGTTGAGTTCTGCTGCCATGGTTTCGCCGTTTATTCCCTTACTACCGGACGGAATACTCGGTCCTGCAGTTTCGTGAGGGATTCTTTGGAATTTCGAAAGACTCAAGGGCGATCTCCCCATGCTTAGTATCGCGATTGCGCCAAAGAATGCCGACAAAGTGTGAGAGAATAATTTAAGGGACTGGAAAATATAATTCAACATGACGTAAACTAATTATATTTTTTAATGTGTGATATTATTGTATTATTTTTATCTGATATTTATTTCATCTGATTTTTATCTGACTTTAAGATCTTATTGATAAATTGTTGTTTATATGTTTTGTTAGTACATATTTATATTTTTTATATAATTCTGTCTCATACTAAATTACATAGATTTTTGTAAAGCACATTAATAAAATATGTAACACATTCGTCTGATAGTTGATAAGGCAAAATTGCAAATTGCAAATTTTTATCAGTTATGGACGAAAGTGGCGAATCATGTCGAAGAGTCAGTGTCATTCATCAGATTTCAGTCTAGTTTGCCGTCGTTCATTCCATCAACTTAACGTCAGAAGTAAATCGCTCGATCGTGTTTAATTGCGGTGGCTGTCCGTGAATTTTCTGCACGTTTTCGCCACGTAATCTCGGACCGTTGCTGTGCTCGGCCACATTTTTCAATTAAATTCTCCGTGCAAATTGGCTCCTGCCGGCGTCGCGCTATCTCAGGCAACAGAAGCCTCAATTAGTTGGTTAATAATGTAATAATTTCAATTAGTTGACTAATACAAAATTATTATAAATGGCATTTTTTCTGAGTTAAAAAATTGTCAAATTTTTGACAAGGGTATTTCATGTGAAAAATGTCGGTCTCATTTATGTTTATTGTATGTTATAATTTGAATTGTCCGAACGAAATCTCATTTATTATTAATGAGTTCATTGCATTTATCACAAAAATGACAATACATTTCGCCAGTGTATTATAAAAAGAACACAAAGAAAATTATTATTGCCTCTTTTATCGTAGATTATACTTGTTTTCGTTACGATCAGAATTTCGTTGTGTACGAAGAAGAATAAATAATCATATTTTAATGGCCAATAATAAATTAGTCAAACTAATGACAGGAGAGAGAATACGATGATACTGCGGGAGCTGAGTAGGTAATTCCCAAAGTCGGGATCGTTTTTCTCTAAGTTTGGTGAAAGTTCACTGGGGACGCCTTCTTAACCATCATAATTTGGCGCGTGTCTAATATAAAAAGTAATCGCTTATAAACTTTATTGTTCTAGGTCAAGAGATGAAAATGTTTAGCAATAAATAATATATGTAACTGGTATAGACTATCTTGAGATAAATCTTTGGAAATGCTAAATATTTCTTGATTTATTTTCATAGAGGAGACATCAGACATCGGCCTGAAATTATTGTTAATATATCATCATCATTATTGAAAAATAATAGCATTAACTTTAACATTGTAATTCTGCTGGCGTATCGCCGATATCATATAATTATCATCGCGGATTCAGTCCCATTCATTTATCACCATACAGAATATTTCAATTAACTTCGATATTTCGTTAACTCTCTGTCAAGCCGGCATTATTATTCTAATTAGCATTTACGCAGGTGCCAGAGTCGCGCGGAAGTCTGACATTAATAGCAAACAGCTGACTGGGTAGCAAGCGGCTTCCACTTAAATACGGCGTAATCTCGCATTACCATAATCTCTTCTCGGTTGCGAAGACCTCTATACTCAATTTATTTGCATCGGACGAACGTATAGTCTACGAAGATCTACGTGATATCACGAAGGTGAATCTCAGAAACGAAGACGACGACAACGACGACGACGACGGCGGCGACAGGCGTTCTGCCTGCGAAATGAAGAATAATCGCCGGAACATGTAACGAATTTCAATGCGAGTGTGAACATTATTCGCTAGAATTTTTACTTCAAATTTTAGAATTTAATCGGAATAACTGTCATAAAGTATGCAATATAGTTTGATTATACATTAAAAATAACTGAAGAGATTAAAGGGAAAGATAATTAAATTACTTTGAAAATGATTTTGTGTCTTTGTTTTATAAAAATATGTCCTCTTTTATTATATACGTGTGTCAACTTTCTATAAAATACAAATGTCACCCCTGTATTAAATTAAGTATCCTTCGGTTAGGTGAAATTTTCAACAGATTATGCTTTTAATGTTAAAGGTGAAAATCTTTACTCGCTTTTCCTGCAGAGCTTTCGTTTGTAGCTTATTTTTCTTATTTAGATCTGTAATTGGAGAATTAAATTTCAGAAGTATATTAATCCTTAGGTCTACGTCTTAACAATCCATTATTAAAAAATAATAAATTATTATTTCCACGAACGCTATTGATTACTATTATTGTTAGAAAATATGTTTTAAAGTATTTTTATCCGTTAAAGTTGATATAGCGAGAGAAAATGAGCCTCAATGTCTTCATTAAAGAAGAAACTGCTTGAAACTTATGAAAGAATTTACAAATGAAAAGTATAGTGATACTTTTGAGATATTTTGCATAATTGTGCTATTTATATCGATAGAAAATGATTTACATAGACATAATGTATATAGTATATAATTTTCCTTCACTCCATTTTTAGCATTATAAGCGATATGAATATCTACAGAAGAAAATAGAATAAGATTATCTAGATATATTTTGTTTTTAATTGTTATTTTGTTTATTGTTATAATTTTGTAATGGGCTTTTATTTTCGCATACGTTAATAAATTTCTTGAAAATTCAAAAATATTGTTAGGAAAAAACAGGAAAAAATACATGTCAATTCTGGCTGTATGACCAAATATATAAATAATATTAAACTCGGTGGCCGTTGTTCAATCGGAAATATCGACTTTTTGGGGCGCATTGATCCTCATTTTCCGACGCGTCGCGTTCGCGTTTACGCAGGAACAGTCATTCATTGTCACACGTCAGAATGAAACGCAAACGCGGCTACACGTTCGTATTGGGAAATCTCACGATTTACAGTAGAGAGGGGATTCTATTCGCACGAAATGGCGAACGTAGCAGATTTCGATCAGAGTTCATTTCCTATTTACTATATCCTATTTACTGAATTAAAGCGTTGTCACCAAAATTTCGATACAAATATAAATCAATGCTTACAGTCAGTTCAAAATATGATTATTTAAGGATAAGAGATGAGATGAAATGATTATTTAACAATAAGCTCATACATATTGATGTCTAGAATAAAATTGCAAAGAAGAAGACAGTCAAGCTGTTTTAGTAATATAATAGTTACGGTTATTTAAATCACACGTTTAAATTGTACGAATTGTATTATCTAAATCATCTAAATTAAGCTATTTAAATGCAAATCGTTCAAATTTACGTTTGCAGTACGAAGTTGTACGAAGATTAAGTCAGAATAAAATTAAAAGAACAGAGAATAATTTGAGGCGTCGCATTTAAAATTCACAGGATCCTTAAATGATTGTAGCTTTATCTACATTTCGTTTATCTACATTCTCATTAGTTACTTCTCTCATCATTTTCTTCGTCTCGAATATTCATGATGTACGCTGTTTAGCTCTTCTACGTGTGAGATGTTCTCGTTAAATTGCTCGTTTATGACACAACCGTATCACAATTTTCCTATCTCGTTTCTCTCATTTTTTTCCGGGAGGTGAGTATTTAATCTCGGTTAAAAGTACCATTTCCTTTAGTCTTTCTCCTCTTCGCGCAGCGGACAAACGGGGTCTTGCAGGTGGCTCAACAGAAAACAACTATATCGCTGCGGTAACGAGGTAATTTAGCCTCGGAGTCGTGTAAATGTGTACAGGCCCGGAAAGAAAATGCTAGAGGTAGTTGTCTTCTTAATTGTTTAGACATATCAAAAGATATTTAGTTTGGTTAATATTTGTTATTTTATGTTTGGTTTTTAGATAAATACAAGAGAAGACGAGTTATATTAATTAATACAGTTATTTGAGAAGTCAAGAAGTAAGGAAAAGATTAATTCAACAACTGCTGGAAACATACGCTTTCTCTCTCTCTCTCTCTTTCTCTAATAATTAATTAGTTGATAAAATTGCTAATAATTGTTATTTTTATATTTTTCATTGAAAATATTATTTATTGTATTATATTTAATCTATTTGAGTATAATTCGCTAACTATAATTGTGTCTATAAAATTAATAAAGTTTTTTTAAATCACTTGATTAATATAACTTTATTTCATGGTTCGCAAGAGACTAGAATATTCTCGTTCGCGTTGCACTCGTCCTAATCGATTCAAGTGGAAATGTTGCTTGTTATGCTCTTCTTGTAGAGCACGAAAAGTAGAAAACTTTGTAGAGTACTCTAGATTTCTGTACTTATGCGACGCTCCTACACACGCTCATCAAGTATATAATTTTGGAAATATATTTCATTTATCTCATTTGAAATTAAAGTCACATTAATGCCTCTTGAACTTTATTACACTTTAATTGCACACCGTCGAGAAAATAAATCCTGAAGAGAGAAAACGAGAGAAAAAGGGAGGCTAGGAGGAAGAAGACGCATATACATGAAGTAATAGTGCAAGTGAGAGAGCGATTAAAGAAATGAGAAGATTAGATAAGTAAAAGGATCGGATCATTGCAAGCGTGCAAATGAAATAACTTCTAACGAAATTTCGACGTATCTAGTTAAGCGAACTGTATAATTGTCGCTATTATTATTGTCACGAACGTGTTACCTTCCGGTGGAATGCCGAGATGAAATTTCGTAGTTGAGAGAACTTGGGCGTAATCATTCTTCTCTTCAAATTAGGATGGATTAGTTGGAATTTATGGGTGTCTATCGGAACATCGTTATTCGAGATTAGCGATAGGGATGACGTTGGTATTGAACAACGGCGCACGGGGGATGGGATAACTGAAGTTAGTTCCACAGGAAGATCCTTGAGTAAAGAAACGAAGGGATCGTGCGTTGTAATGCACGACGCTATAAATTTCGGCGTTGTTGCGATCGAATGCGATGCAGCCGTAGTTAAAACGATCCGGGCGGAATTAATTGAAGCTCCGAGGCGAAGATTCAGCTGATCAATGCGAGAACGCGTCCATAGTGGAACGGGGTATATAAATATCTATTTAATAGTGTCCTACAACATCTTGGCAAAGGGATTATCGCGTAATGAGTATTTTATTACCTAAATAAATTGGATCAGTTGAAATCCTGCTATTTAAGGCTAATAGCAGACTAAAGTAGATTGAATCGAACAATTCGGGGGAGCTTAAGCGTAGACAAGTGGATCATAACGGATAATCCTTATGCGCGCGCGATTGTTGTATTGTTTCGTTATCGATTATGTTTTCATGTGAAGTTGCATGGGAAACTAGCGCAATGCAATAGTCAATCGTTTAATCAAAAGCAATAATTGAATTCGTAATTGGCGGAAATAGATGTGTCTTATATAAGTGTTAGCTATTAATATCGTAGATCGAAAATTTACTACTGAGCTACAATACATTCTAAATCTTTTCTCGTCTTTTATATTTTTGTAATTACTTCCTCTTTTTTTTGCCGTTTTATTTGGACTCATTTTACGTGATTCCTTTCTGTTTAATTCGTCTCAATCAATTTATCAATGATTGAATTTAACAAATTATCAATGATAACAAGCACGTGCTGCTATTAATAAGCTAGCGAGAAGAGAATCGAAAAGTTTCCCCTAGACACATCGGTGCAATAAATAAGAAGCATCGTACATATCCAGTGAAATCCCGATCTCGTGAGAAAAACTCGATGTCGCGCAGGTCAGACGGGCGTTCCATCTCGCCTGTGTGATGTCGTCACATCTGACGCTGACACACTGGCACACCGGGTATACTTCGGGCCGGAGTATCGGACATATATAAATAGATTTTTCAACGTCGCTGTACCTGTCCTCTCGTCCCTGCGCAACCTGTACATTTTTTCTTGCCGTCGCCGCCGTCGCCGCCGCTGCGCGCCGTATCTATTTTCCCGTTTTATTTATCTCCCTTTTACCAACCCTGGCGGCGATTCGATAAATGACAAAGTTCAGAAAAGCTGGGAGGTAAGCGGCTTTTGCAAATCTCCCGTACTTCTGTCGGAACTTCACTGTAGCGATACTCATAAACTTCGAACGGATTATCGATTCATTATCTCGACATCTGATACGCTTGTGTCTGTTTGTACATGCATCGTCGAGGGCTAAGTAAATGTAGATCAGATAGGCGAGAATGTGTACACGCCGAGAGATTTGTAATTAACGCCGTGTACCAAATGATCGCTGTATAATTAACTAAATTACGTGGCCGAATAACCGGGTTAGCTCACGGAAGAGTAACTAGTGCGATTGCTTTGTGTAATCAGTATAAAAAAAATATTATATGTATTGTAAGATAAGCGGTACAAAGGACAAAGTAACTTCATTAATCCAAATATCAACAAATTCAAAATTAATATACAATTTTACGTTAACGTGATAATTTGCGAGTTGATTTACAGAACTGCCATTAAATTAATATGATAAATATTAAAACAGATTTTATACTCAGGGTTTACAAAATTTGTATTATCGATATATGAATTAACAGCAATTTGTTGGTCAATTTATGAATTATTAAAATTATCTGCGAGGAAAACAGAATTGTTACGCAAGTCGCGGTGCGACTGAAACTTTCTCATTTTCGATTAGCAGCTACTATTGTATTCGAAATATTCCCTTTTCTCTTTTCTCACCGCGTCATGCTGCAATTGACGTAAAATCGAATCGACGACACGGGACCTTTGAATATACAGTACAGCGTACGGCGATACCTTTCGATCCGCTCTTGAAACTTTCTAAGTAAATTATTATCAGTTTGACTTATATTAGACTGAAGTGAATAAATAGAGCTACAGTGAATAACTGCATTGAATCACGTTACAGAACTTCGCTGCATTACCTCCATTGAATTGTACAAATCGATTCATCGATTACATTCGCTACAATTCAAGACCCTTGGTCGTTGTAAATTTGGAATCCGTTAGAATTAAAATTAATGGAGAATTGATATATTTACACACATACACACATTTTTTAAAATACATAAAATAAATAATGTTTTTTACTACTTTACTATTTAATTTATACAAATGCTAATTAATTTATACAAATATAATAAAAAATATGAGTTTTGACAGGAAATATTGAATTAACTAATAATTAAATAAATATTATTGTTTATTTATTAGTTTAAAGTTTCGGACATCTCAGGAGTAATTGTGACCTATTTTGTTGTAACAGAGAGTCAGCATTCTAGAGGATAGCAACATCAATTAATCATGTACCATATTTTACCATATTATTATTCATTATTCACAAAAATGAATGATTCGCTATATGCATATTATGGTAGCTAAATAATAATATTATAACATTATTGTAAGTAACTTATAATATTACATATAATTTATACATATAATTATGTAGACAATGTACGTTACATATTTAATTTTAACAAATAATCGCCGTGTTCTCTCTCGCGATATTATATCTAAAATAACTATAATAATAAAAGAAGTAAATATACATTAATCTGTACCTATATCTTTTCAGATCCCCGTTACCTCATTAATAAAGCTTTTTATCATTTTTCGATGCATAACAATGGAATTGTCAGTCACGTAATTACGATGATTTTGCAACATATAAGCTTCAAATTAAAGTAGCACTCAAAATAATCAATGATTTAAAAGATTCTTATACACGCAGAATTTCTTAATCTTTCAATTAAATATTTATTAAAATAATTATGCATTGTTCAAAAAAGATCTTTTTAAGAATAAACTCTTATAATGTTTCAGATAAATTCTTTTTCTCTAATTATTATTTTTATACTATCGAAATAAATTGATTCGAATGTGAATGGGAAGATTAATTTTACGCAAATAACCAATAATGCGCTTACCGCAAAGTCGCTCCACTGACTCTCAATATTTCTTTCAGATTTCCTAAATAGATTACGAAATACTTATCTGACGGTCTGCCATTATATTTCCTAGTTTTCTCCTTTTCTATTCTTTCTTTATCCTATTTTTCATGACATTCACGCAACATCTGTTTGTTAGAAGAAACAAATTGTTTGCGTTTGCAGAACAAGGTACAGCGCTACGGGCGACGTAGTAGTAAAGGCAAACGCTCAGGCCACCTTCATCGTCAGAAACGCCACGGGCGCAGCCGATGTAGCCGTTGCGGCTGACCTACAATCGTCTTCCGAAATAATATCTGTTGTCTTCGTTGCGTGAGGCATGAGTAATGTTTCGCGAAACGATCGCTCCGGGAAATATTGCGTTCAAAATTTTTCGATTTAAAATCCGCAACCAAAACCATTATATAAGTTATCCAGTATAATATTTTACAAGATAATAATAACTATCTTGTAGAATACAATAAACCTACATTAACGTGTTATATAATATTATAAAAAATAATTATTGCACACGAATGTAATTATTAATATAATAAAAACTAATAATGTGCACATTATGGCTATATTGTGAAATACGATATATATATGTATATATATTTATATTGACAGATTTATATTATATGTCAAGTTATATAATAAAAAATAATAATCATTACATACGTATAATTACGATTAAACACAATTAAAAATTAATTAACAATACGCATATAATCGTCTTGATTAAACTTTAATACAATTACGTTTCTCGCTTAGGTTTAACAGGATTAGAGAAATATCTATCATGATCGTAAATCAGAGTGGTTCCACGAATCAGTACGATCGGGTGAATTCAAATGCAATGAATAGATCGAGCCTTAATTGCAACAGAGATAGAATAGATGTCCAAGTCGTACTTCGAAGAACCGATACATCTCTTTGATCCATTTGCTGTTATAGTCGATGCACCGTTCCCACGGGGCACTTCGTTAGTCCGTGCGTGTACGCGCTCGAACGCTACTCGACCTCTAGCTGCATAATGTAATCTCTCACCTATGCATCGTGCACGTACACGTAGGTTGTACTACAATATTCTGCCGTATCGTCACGGACAATTTATCGAAGCTCGATCGCCATTGGCATGTTACAACTTTTGCATGGAAAATCGAGCGTAATTTGAAGGCAGGCGTAGCCCCGATAATGCAGGATTTCGTTACACGAACAGCGCACGGCGACTGACACTCGTTGAAATGTCGTGTAAATTCTACCAGATGTATAGTATTATTCTAACATGTTAAATTATATTTTATTTTATTGCAGTGATGTATATTTGAAAAATGCAAGGCGTTTATACAATTTATAGAACACAGAGAATTGCCATTGTTATTCCACTTTCTATGTGCATCTATTTGTAATTACAACAAAACTGTAGGAAAAACGTATGTCCAAAGAATGTCTTAGTGTCAGTTTCTTTCGAGTTTTAACGAGCAAACTTTAACATCATAAAGGGTTTTAGAAAATGAGATTGTTTTTGCACTCTTATTATTAAATTAGATCAAATGGTAAATAAAGAGATGATTTTTTTTCCTTTTGCGCTTTTCTGCTTTTTAGTCTTTAGTCCGTCTCTTCCTCGGTCCATCTCTTTGTCAGAGTTTGCGCGACTAAGACATCCTGGTTTTTGAATTATTCAGTATCTTAATGGAGGAATAATGCCTTGCAACGCCTACGGTCGAAGCGTCAGGACGATTAGAATCCATTTTCCCGTGTTGGCCCTCATAGAGGTTTTGTTGCCCAAGGGACCTTCATCCCTCCCACATTTAATCGATCCTTCGACTTCTGGCGTCCGGGGAGTACGTCTTAATCTCTCGCCTCGTCTCGCTGAATTGATCTTTAAAATATGAGGATGAACCTTTCATTGCTGTCTGCTCCAGCGTTATTGGGATAAATCGTGTTCTCGTCTTTTCAAATTAGGTAATCTATATTTCACACATTACATCGCTCATCGATCTAACATAATTGAATTCGCGATTCATTAGTTTTCACATAATTCACATTTGACATATAATACGTATACCTTTTTAAGAATTTCACAGGCAAACAGCAAAAGTAAACATTCAATAATTTTATATAAAAGTAGGTATGTAAAAGTAAAAAATTTAGTAATGCATTAATTTAATTTTGAAGTGTGATTTATCTTAAATATATTTCCCATAGATTTTCAATCGATGAGTATAAGGTTGAAGATAATTGCGATATTATAACTGTATTAAGTTTGGTATTATCAAAGATCAGCTAGAAGGATGAGCTAATATATAAACCATGTCGGGTTTCTTAATTCTTTGAAAAGAAGTCTCGCTCATCCATTATATATACGTATATACATATATATTTATATACAAACTATATACATATACATATATATAT
>VBVR01003302.1:0-18148 GCA_011638315.1 Tetramorium parvispinum
AATTTACACGTATGAGTCATTTATTTTAAAAATTATATAACAAATAGATATAACAAAATCTTTTGTTAATTATGTTTTACTATACAATTTTTAAAATAAATGACTCATACGTGTAAATTTACACTAAAGCTTTTCGGCATTTTTATTAAAATAATTTTTATTTTTATAAATGTATCTATATTATAAATATGCACATTATATTGATTAATGGAATTTTTAATAATTTTGATATCTCAGGTTTTTAAATTTAGAAGTGTAGCGCTAATCTAATTCACCCTCTACCTTTGGCAAAAGTTTTCATACGACATGATGGTATCGTTGTGAGCATTTCGCCACGGACTCTCCGTTAGCCGTTTGCGAACGTAAAAGTTTGCTTGAAAACAGCGAGACCAAGATATAAATGTTGCCGCGAAACGAAGAAGCTGCATTCGTATCGGCGATCGTGCTCTCGCGAGGAAATTGTAGAATGCAAATGGCCGAGAATTTTAATCCGTGAACCAGCGCGACAACAACATCTATAAGCCTCCGCTTGTCACTGAAAAATAGTGGAAAAGCGATGCGAGTGAGGGAGAGAGAAAGAGAGACAGAATAGAATAGAATGGAACGAAAATGAATCTTTATATGACGTAGATTCGAATAACATTTTTGTATTTTAAGTATGCAAAGCAGCTTCTTTTGCAAATATTGTACAGTTGCTTAGTAAATTTATGTGATAACTGTTTTTTCTCTCTTTTTCTTTCTTTATCCGACATACACTCTTTCATTCATAAATTCTTGGCAATGTTAAGTCCATTTTTCTTTGACGAAAAAGTGTGGACGCATTGGTACTTTTAGATAATTTTCTTATATTATATTTAATTATCCTCTGACTCTTTTTGTTTGAAACGATTTTTTTTAATTTCATTTAATAAATTTCTAGCTTCTCTCTCCCCTTTCCCTCGTTCCTCCTTGCTTAAAGAAAATAAGGATAGAGACTGAAAGTAATTAAATCGGGGAACCAAGATATACACATGACGACCGCATCAGGAACCGTACATTTCCGTAGCGAATAAAACAATCTCAGTGTTACCCTTCAGGAAAGGCTTGCTTAAGGGCAAGCGACGGAAAGTATTCCGGCTCCTCTTTTTCGTTGAAGCCAACGAGAAACAACGGGGACGGTATAAAATTCGTGTGCGGGCTGCAGCTTTAGTCGTTAAATATTTATGAGGCCTGGTTCTCTATTTTTTTCTCTTCTTTTTTCCCCGACCGCGCCCAACCCGAAACTTTACAGTGGCGGCGTGGGTATTTGTCGGTGCCCGTCCGGCACAGCATCCGGACCGACGGGTCATCTGTTATAAAAATGGCGCTATGTTATAACAGAGAGGATGAGGACGCGAGGGAGCGTGTCCTCGCTTCTGTTTTTGCTGTCGGCGCGCGACAATTTCATCGGATGATGAACGCGCTCTTCACTGAACGGTCTTCATACGTTCGACAGAAACGATTCGCTAATTACGACCGCGTTAATATCCGCGTACTTCGCCGTCGGCGAACGACGCAGCAAATGAAGCGAATGATTTTGAAATATTGCAAGATCATTAATCTATTTTGACCTATCTCATAACACTGTTTATTTCGCGAAGTTCGAATAAATGTAGTTAATAGCAATTTACAGCTTCTTTGATTCTGTCTCTCTTGCTATCTTTCTTAGAAGTATCGGGCTGCCTGCTTAATTTTATATTCCGGGCAGAAAGATTTCAGCACAGCACCCCCTCATCGGAGCATACTTCACTTAATGGGTTGCTGACTTGGTAATTGCCGGTAGAGTACCACGTAATTTAGTCGTCCGTAACAAAGAGAGGGGAATATATTACCCCCTTTAAGTTAGGCCTCGCCCTAGAGTTTAATGGAAATTCGAGTAAGAAAAATAAGTGCACCCCCTTAGAAGGAGTCGGTAATGGGTGTTTGCCTATGAATACAAATGCACCGAATGCATCTCGCGCGTGCGTCTCGCATTTCCTCGTGTGAAAATCCAAATCATAGCAGCATAATTAATGACTACGCGGATTCTGCGGATCTCTCAAAGAGATGGCCTTAAATATGAATGGAAGAAAAACATTAAGAAAGAAGGAAATTGATGCCAAAATTCGCTAGAAATCTACGAACCAAAAATATGTTGTAATGTCAAATTGCCAAACTTAAAATCTTTGTCAAAATTCCGTCGCTCGTAGCTGTTAGGTTGTTTAGTAACTCTCTTTTAATATAAGAACTGAAAAATTTATAAAATGATATATAACGCATGTAAAGTATATAAACGATATTTATAGACATATGTTTTAAGTTATGAATCTTGAGTTAATGTAAAATTTGTAATATTTGTTTAATATTTGCAGAATATTTAACATAATCTCTACAGCTGAAATTCTAACATTATTCTTGGTTAGAGATTTTGATTTTCAATACTGATTTTCAGCCTTTCATAAAGGAAGGCTATTAACATGTTAATATCGAAAATTGAGGAACTATATGAATTATGAAATAATTTTCTTTTACAAAACCTATCAAATGCTCCGACATGTAAGAAATTGAATTTGGTTTTGTTCTCTTTCTTTTAATTTCTTATTAATTAAATGTATGTTAATTACACTATTGCAAATTCGATCGCGTACACGTGTCGATGACACGATGAAAGCTATGCGACAATTTATAATTTGAATTTTTACATCCTCGACAACATTTACATTCTGAGATCATACTCAACCTATAAATTATCAATTATTCATGGATGAAATCCACGTATAGTTCATTGTGCCCTGCTTACTGGGAATTTAAACAAGAAAAAGTCTTCACAAGAAGTTTCTCTCTCTCTTTCTCTCTCTCATATTCTTTAGATTTTATTGTCTCTTAATGTGTAGATTATGATGTGTATTGGGTCTTTAAATTTATAAAATTAGAAGAACAATATACTTAACACAAAGTATTAGATCTATTAGAAATATAAAAATATCATTCACATTTTCCATATGTATTAAGTTCAATCTGTTCGAATAGTCAAATTAAATTACGTGCCTTGCACAATTACGTGAAAAAAATATTAGCAGGACTTCGCCAGAAACACATACGCATTCTTCGCGCGTTTCACAGCGTTTCAGGCTGGCCAATTAAACGGAGAGCTTTCGCGATTTCGCGCTTTCGATACGCCGCAAATGCTACGGATGCACATACCAATAAAGCAGCAAATGGTAATTAAATTCAACAATTATATTGAACGTAGCCGGATCGCATTGCACGCGGTATTTCTTGTAAAGATTCTCTAACAGCTCAAATGAAGAATATACATCAAGAGCGAGATATTAGCAAAAATTCTTTCATAATAATTTACTTGTTTATCCATAAGCAAATTATCTATATAAAAATTTGTTATTTAGAAACTAAATTTAATAAATTAATGATTTCTATAGGAACCAAATCGCGAGTTTCAATTATATTCATATTAAAACGACTTTTTCAACTTTTAGCAGAGTATCTCAAATTCCACAACTTAAATTGTAGCTTCCATTTGTATATAAAATAAATAAAATTAAAGATATTAATTTTAAAATAATAATTTTTCCTATTTCTTAATATTTTAGATATAGAAAATAACTAATAAAAATCATCTAAAAAAAGAGTTAAAAAGAGATGCGGGAGATCTTTTATCACTATATTCTCTCTCTCTCTCTCTCTTTTTTTCTATATCTTCAATTAAACCAAGAGCATTTGTCATTTTCATACATAAAACAGGAAACTATTTCTGTAAACAGTAGCCATCTCTACGCTATTCTAATATTAATAACAATAGTTTCTCTGGGGAAATGTATACTCCGTAACGCATGTGATCGGAACATTAATAATAATGAGTAGATGGCTAGATTATTTATTTTACATACTGTTGCTTATCGTCACGCGTAGCTCAACTCCTTTCTTTTATGCGCTATTTTTCTCCTGTTTACATGCAACCCCTGTAATAGACTCCATTTTTACCTTTAACATCCGTCACATCTAAGAATAAGTATCTTTTCCAATAGAGTAGTTTAGAGAGCGCATCTTAAAAAAGCTCCGTAGTTAATAATACAAACTGACAAAATATTCTTTAAGCCTCAACTGTTCATAATGAATAAAAACTATATATTGCAATAATATTACAATAATACTAGTGCGACATGAAAGAAATATAAATACAGCGTTGAAATCATTTAGTATCTTACCAAATTATGCCAGTAATTGTGAAAGAACCTTTGAGTGAACGGAAACGTAGAATAATTAACCCTGCCTCGCGAACATATTAATTTGTGCACATTTCCTCTCTCTCTGTCTCTCCTTTCTTTCTCCTTTTCGCTCGCAGAATATATTAACATTTAATTACGCATTAATGTGTACGCGCATGTACGTGATTTACATTTTAAATCCGGCGCACGCTCATGATACACTCGCACCGCCCTTATTGTGTCCATTGATAATACTTTTCTATCGTTATATCCTTTGCGCACGTCGCACAAAATTTAATTATTATTCAATATCCGCGCAATGTTCTCGCGAAATAAGAAAGCGGTAGCCTAATATTTTTTTATACGTTGCAACGTAGAGAATTTGAATGAAGCTGATGTGTAACGCAGGTTTCACAACGTGGAATTTCCCGAAGATTCCTATTTGCGAGGAGAGATTCCTATTTCCCGAAGATTCCTATTTCCCAAAGATTCTTATTTCCCGAAGATGTGTTATTGCAAAGACGTGAACTATTTCTTGTTTTTAAAGCACTATTTCTGTTTTTACACGGTAGGCATGTTAATAATTTTTCGTAACAGAAATACGACCAGTAATGACTTCTATACAATATACGATATAATAATATACTTCTTAACAATAATGATAACAATAATGGTAACAATAATGGTAACTGAATGTTGTATACCATTATATGAGTTTGCGAGTTTACATGTATTCTTGACAGATTTTAGAAGATGAATAAATTACATGTTTGAAATTTGTTTATTTAATTAATAAGATTTGTTTCATTAACATGTTATTGAGATTTGCTATTTTATTAGCACTAATGTATTCTATTTATATCAACAATTAATCATAATAAACATACCTACACAATAACTAAATATCAATTCGTAAATTAGCTCTTGGTAATTAGTTAATTAATACACATAATAGAACACATCTAACCATTTAATGAAACGTTTATTAACTTTAATTAATAGGTGTATTTCGACATATGGGGATATCTTTTACCAAATCTCACTGTCAAATGAAATCCTAAAATATTTTAAATATTTAAACGAAACTATAATACTTGATAAATGAAGTCATTCTAATTAACAGAACAGGAACAGATTAAATATAATTTTTTACAAATAAAAAAGTATACGTACTTATTGCAGTGGAATAATTACCGATAAGCTGTAGCATCTATTTGTAACTTGTTATTGAATTAATTAACAACTTGTTATTTACTTGAACTAACTTGTTATTGAATTAAAATAACAAGTTGTGATGTTTATAATATTATTATATTTTAAACCGTAATTATTCAACTTTTTATCGTACAACTAATTATATTCTTTATTGTGCATTTAGTCAAGTTGATCATCTTTCCTGAATAAAACCCAAGCTTTCAAGCTATTATCATGCTACAGTACTATGTTAAATTATACGTACAATTTATAATAATCCAAATCATAAAATTAATATTTTAAATCGTAATTATGGCAGCTCTATGAGTTACTGAGCGCTTGACAACACAGCAACTCGACTACCATTTTCTCTTGAGCACCGAACGGCAAGCCGGTTAATACTTTCTCGCACGCATCGAGGCGAGACCTTTCGCGCGAGTGCTTGCAAGCACGCTTAGGTAGCTTCGCCAACTGCCCGGGAGAAAACTAGGAGGCCCTGGTCCCATAAGTAAGAATCCCTGCGATAAATAATAAATGAGCCGCTACAAGTGAACGTATTATAAAGCATTATGTGACAGAAGATTGGATTCTGGTATCACGAGTTTTTGACTATTCAAGATTATTCATCAAGAAGGTACTATAGCGACCGTCGACGGAACTCAGCGTTATTGCCTGCGGAATCCAGCGTTACAGTCTACGGAAACCAGCATACTCGGCGTATAGCCTGCGAAACCCGGTCAATACTCCAAATCCTCTCAATTGTCAAGAAAGGATTTCCGCCTGTGAAAATTATCTCGCTTGAGCTCCAGCTATCAGCGGCATACCGCAAAGTAGCTAACAAGAGCATCTAATCTGAAAACTCATGATTTTCATGCAAAAAATGCAACGCAATAATTATTTTATATTAAATTTACGTAAAATTTTTAATATATTTAAACATTAAATGGAACCGGCCAATACCAATATATCATATATTTATTTATTACATGGCAAATAAAATTTAATAAGAGATAAAAATTAATATTTAATACATTACTTGTATTTAGTTTTATATTATTCATATAAAAAATATATATGACATTATTTTAAATATAAATTCATGGTTCCACCCTAATTCCATTTCTTTCTATATATTTTGAGTATTGACGATTAATATTAAATACTACTTTTAGATTTATTACTCTTATTAATTTTATTACTTTCACGTTTTTAAAATACATTTTATACATATTCATGATACAGAAATAAAACATCAAATCTGACAGCAATAAAAATAGTATTGAATATAAGTGTAAATATGAAAACCTATACACATTTTTATACATGTATGCAGAATATACTTTGTCAGCGTTTAAAATGTATTTTATTTCGCATTTTGCATGTAAATAACAAAGCAATCATTTAAGTAGTAAGCGAGAATAGTTTTTCCATAAATTCTTTTTTATCGTGAATTGCGAAACAGCCCTGAAACTCGACGCGGAGATGCATTTGTCGTTTGCAATATTGCGCTCACGGACGATCCCGATGCATTATACCGGAAACGCTTCGCTTCCTTATTTACGTGGGGGGGGGAGGGAGGAGGCACCCCGTGACATGTATTCTACGCAAAGTCATTTTCGCAAAGGCTTAACGCGTATTTCATGCTTCGTCGTAACGACGAGTAAGCCACCCCCGCTACTACAGGTCGCGCTTTCGACTGTTCATTCCGAGTAATCCGGGTCTTGACTGGACGAGAAATATAGCGCGCCTCTTGAAAAGCGCAATGAATAACACCGCGCGCGGTTTCAGCCAGCCCCGTTTAGCATTTCGGTTGATCTGTTCCACCGTCGTTGTACCGTCTAGCGGGGAAGACAGATGTAACAATTTTTTAGCATCAATTGTTTTTTAATGTTATACAGATGCAAGAACGTGTCTAAATAAAAGCGACATTTTACTCGAGGGATTTGACTAACAAATTAAATGTAAAATTCACAGTCGGCGAAGATATTTTAATCGCGTCTACGTGAAAGTACATCCGTAAACAGAAAATTGTATAAATAATTATATAATTATATTAATTTACTACGCAGAGAAAATGCCAACTATTTACAAAATCTTGGAAACAGACGACTGGATCCGCTTGTAAATATATTAAAGTTAAAGATGAAAATCTGTCCTCTCACGAAACTCATAATTTCTGTTCGCCGTACAATTTATTTGGCTTCGGGAAATTAATTGAGAAACTCTTAGTAGGAGTCTTTGTAACCGCTCGATCTGCGGAGAAAGCATAGGTAAAATTTAGGTAATTATAGCGCCCCGCTCCCCGTTATAAGCTTATCTTAATCCTTGCTTACGATAGTAAGTCCGGCTTTAACTTCTATATGCCATTTGGAGAACGCGGAAATCAAGTATTACGTTTACAGATTAAATTTTGTTAACGCATCGACTTCGGTTCTACTAACCCACAACGTAACTCTGCGAGCTATATATAGTGGTTTTTGAACCAACTACGTAACGTCGGTCAAAGCAAAAACGATTTATCTCCGTAAAGCAGAAAATGTAACTCTCCCGTAAAATTATTCCGAATTCTCAGAAACACCCGGCACCAAAAGCCGTATATTTCGTTGTATCATTAAATCCTCGATATATGCTCCGTTGTGAATATAAGTGTCTCTATCTTGAAACTTTATCATAATATATGTGGCAGTGTTTATTCATCAGATACTTTCAAATGTAATATTTTACAATAAACTGGTTTTAAATTATTTACTTTTATTATCATTATATTATCATTTTATAGTGATAAGAAATTTTATACGCATAAAAACATCATTACGAATAAAATATGAACCATTTAACCAACATTACTTCGAAAAGAAGCATTTAAAGAAAAAACAAATGCTGTAAAATATATTTTGAGTATTATCATATTCATTTTTTGATAGACAGTAAAGCAGTTTTATTTTTATATAATTTCTATGATAAATATTTTTCATAAAATTATTTCGTGAATTATCTATTATTACATATTCAGAACTATAACGATTACAAAATAATAGAATTTCTAAAAATGTCTATTATATTTGCATGTAATTTTTACGCTTCTCGAAAATTATCAAAGAACTCGCAAGAAGATTTGTTAATCGACCGATCCACTCACCAATATCGGCAAATAAAATTTCTTCGGGATAATCGCGCGTCATGGCATTGCACGGCGGAAGTATTTTCCACAAGATTACCTCCCGAAATTTTAGAAACGCGCGACTGCCAGTGCTTTCAAAGAGTGCATCCACAATGCCAATATACGCTGTTCCTGGATGCAAGAATTCTCGCTTGAATGCACCATTCCAGTGAGAACGAATGAAAGCACACTTTCGGCAGCCGTACTCGCATCTTTTGATATCGATCACACATGACAAAATTCAACGATGATTATGCCTTAGAAGTCAAATATAAGACATATTTATTTAGATCATGCGCGTTATATTATTAATTTATTGCAAAATATACTAAATTATGGCTTATATAAATGTAATATAAATTGATAAAGTCGCGAGCTTTATATTATTAAATTGGAGCACTGATCATTTTAAATAAGTCAAAATTATAACATGTAACTTTGCAATAAATAAAATAGCGCAAGTTATATTCTGATTCCCAAGATTTTGAAGATCTTATTTTGCCATTCTTTCTACGATTCTTTTTTTATATTTAAAATATTTTCTAAAACTTAATCTATATAAAATTTGTCTGTATAAAGTTTATTTTCTCTATTATAGATAATACTGTAATTAAAATTTTATGCCTTGTACATTATCTATGTACAAGGCAAACATATACCTATATACATTAAATAATTTAGAAAATATTGTTGCTGGACTCAACAATGTTAATATTCATTTAATTGTACAAAATCTTATTAAAATTATATTACTAGAGAACCGGAATATTTAAGCATTATTAAATAAAACAACATTGTTGGTTACATCATCAGCCGGTAATCATCGAATAACACATAATTGATTACTGGTGGATCGTGCGAAAATTATGAACCATCACATTGATAACGTAATAATTGTTCGCTGAACTTCACAGTGTAAGCTAGATTCACCGCAAAGCCAGCCGTGGCTTCTGTCAATTTGTCCGTGTCGACAGAACCGACAGATAAATTAAACGGATAAAGCAGAAATTAATTTAACAGGGTTTCAATTACGCAATATAATTTTCTAGTGTGACATGCATCATTCTAACTCGATGACAATTGCAACATAAAATTTTAATAGTTCGCTGCTTCAGTAATCCATTCGCATTGTAACATTTGTAAACGTGTCTTTCTTTTTTATAATACCGTTGCAGCGACAAGAAATAACGTTACCAGCGTCAATAAGCTTAAAGCTTTTCGCTTGAAGCAAGAAAGCATTTGTAAAAAAATGAAACATTATTAAATTTGTTGTTTCTCCGGCATGAGAAAGGTACAATTCATTTTAAAATTATTGCAGTGTTTTATTAACTTTTAATTTATCTTTTATTCATTGAGCAAATGATTGCAATATGGGCATTGCGTACAATCAAAAGAAGCATCATACATGCGCATATATAAACGTTATAACTTCTTGCCCGAAGTAATATTGAAACCTGACGATTCTTGCTTCGGTATTATTGACTGCATTTCCCTTTCCGCTTTCTCGCACAACTCTCTCTCGTTCCGTTTAACGAGAGCTATGCGAGCTTCCAAAGATGCACTGAGGATATACGAACTCTTTTGTGAGGATCTTTCGTATGATGGTAGACGAGGAATGTGTACACTTCGGTATGTACATCGAATGTGAATATGAATTTAATATCATCGCAACTCCGTTAAAATCGCAAAAATGCGTTCCTTTCCTGCGCTCCTTTTGCTTTTATTTGCCAGTTAATTAATTGTATAAAAATTTATGTGAGACTCCGCTTATTAATAATTTCTTTATTATATTTATAAAATATAAATCTATTGCTTACTATTAAAATATTCACGATTACATATATAGTTAAATATATTTGTACATATTTGGTTAATAAAAATATTTAGTCAAAATTAATAATGAAAAGTAGTATGTAGCCTAATCCGAAAGTTTAGAATACTTAATAATTAATCGCAATTAATCGAAGCAACAGATCGATTTTTTCATATTTATTGTAATTCTATATAAGAATTAAAATCGTATCGTTTAATTTACGAATATCAAATACAGCATCACAAATACGGCGCTACACAGAAAATATCTGTGAATAACGCGAGCCAAATAAAACAAAGAAGAAAAGAAAGACATGGCAAACTAATCCCATCAATGATCGACTGCTCCACTGCTCTTATTCACTTCTTTTGATCTACCACATTCTGCTGATGAAAGTCATGTAACGTGCAGCGTTTTATGTCAGTCAAACGATTGTTGCAAACAGAGAGAAGTATGCGAGTGAAATGTGCATTCACTGCATTGTCCGCTTTTTGAAATAAACCGTGTTCAACTTTTCATCGGCAACTGACACTTGAACGATAAACAAATTTTGCTAAATAAATTAAATAATTGAATTTTTAATCTCAATTAACTTAATATAAAAGAAACTTAATAAATTTGAAAAAGACATCAAAGAAGGATTACATTTATAAGAATTCATGAAAAATGTTATAAATGTATATACATATTTACACAATATTTATTGTTTTTTTAAGAAATATGTTCATTCAGTTTAACACATTTTTTCTGAGGGTTTTCAAAATCTCTTTCCTTTAAAATTGTTTGTCATTAATTATTATATATATTCTATAAAAAGATAAAAAACTATTTTGAAAGGAACATTTTTTATTTCTTAAAGAGTCAATCTTCTATTTCCTCGGGGACAATACCTTCCTTTGAAACTTGTTCTATGGAGAAACTACGAAATATGACATAATAGCTACAGATTCTTCGTTATAATGTCATCCAAACATGATAGTATATTAAAATTTCATGTATTCTGCTAAAGTAGTGCAGTAAGAGAAAGAAGAATATGACTGATAGATGTGACGGGGGCACGGGGGTTGAGGAATTAAATAGCTGGTTTGAAATTCTCCGCGGGCACTGAATTATTAAGTAACAGACGAATTAAATGGAAAGGGAAGAGCGTCGTACCATAATTCGTCTTCGGCGGTATTATCAATCTTACTCGGTCCGTGAGATGTAAATGTAAGTAACCGCGCGGTGCGTGCGTTGAAGCCGAAAGAGAGCCAATTCAACATGCAAAATAACGATGATTGTACTTTCTCACGTTTTATCTACATTTTTCCCATTTCCTAACTTAATGGTGAAAAATCAAAAATGGCAAGAACAAGGATTCACCTGATTCATATCTCGATGAAAACGAAGAATTCGAGAAGCAACAAATAGTCGCGACCGCTTATTTATTACTTGCGTATTTTATTTTATCTGATCTTTCAAAATATTCAGATTTGAAAGAGTATATAACGATATATTTTTATAATCGGGTATATCGTTATATGTAGGTTTGCTTATAAAAGTATATTGTTATATTTTCTAGTACACTACAATTTTCTGGTGTATTTTGAGTATACTAAAAGATATAACAATGATGACAGAGCTATATTTCCTACCAAACTTTTTAAATAATTTTTTCCTCACCAAAAATTTATTTTTGCTGTATTTTCATCATTAAACCTTGTCTTGGAAAAATTTTTTACGATAAATAAAATATCTTATAAAGAGATTTAAAAAATCATTTATTTTTGAAATGTTGTTAATGTGTTATTTAGTAAAAGCTTGTAGAAAATCCACGCAAAGGTGCGAGCTTTCAAGGTAGATTAAATAAACACAAATATATGTTATTTTTGAAATGCTGTTAATTGCTTGTTATTAACATATTATGTAATATCATATTTTTAGAGATATTTATAAAAAAAAACTATTTTTTTATGATTTATAAAAAAAATATGATTTTATGATTTATATTTCAATATCACGCATATACATGCACCCGATTTACTTGAAACTATACGTGCTTCGCGTTTGCTTTTGACAATGTTACGAAAACTAAAAAAATGCCACGCCTTCGTTGCAATCAATGCACCATTATTCTTGTTGGTTATCCTCTCGGGAAAATTTATTGATAAACAATAGTCCGACGATTGCGGCGTTGATCCGCGAACTATTGCCGAAGCGCATCGTGCTGATCGAGCCGATTTTCATAACATCCACTGTGCGAATTCAGTATTGCTTAAATTTGATAAAAAATAAAGAACACTCTATGGGCGTATTCACAGAGAGTATTTCTTTAAGCGTATTTCGTTAATCTGTTCATCTGCCGATCTCCACGCGCGAAATAACTGACCGTTGACAATGATGAGCTTTCAAAACACATTCAAACGCATAGGTACATGCCGCGAGCTCCTTTTTTTATGTAAAACAACGTGAAACAACAAACGTACGTGAGAAAGAAACACGTGGAGTTTGGAACTGTGAATGAAGAATCGAGACGAAGTTCTGACGTTATATGAAACTTTTAACTGGTTGTATATCTAATTGAAAATGACGGAGCATCTTTCTCTCTGCTTTGCTTGTGTGAAAAGTTTGTGTTTCTGTATTTAGCTATCTCTTCTTTCCGGTCCTGTAAATCTATACTTGAGAAGCAGAAGAGATAAGCCCAAATATGTAAGATATATTCATGTCGTTATTAATGGGAGAAACAAACTTTGTACATACAGAATAAAGTGTAATAAGTTTAAGTATGACTTTAAATACAGTTATTTAAAAACATACACTAATGCGACTATAAACAATTGACATATAAATACTTCTACATATAAATGGTCTTTTAACAAAAAATTTATTTAAATGAACTCATCTCTCTCTCTCTCTCTCTCTCTCCCTTTCTACCTTGTTATTTGGTTAGAAATGTTTATTTAACTGTAAATTTACCCGTACGTGTTTATTTAATCTACTTTGAAAGCTCGCACCTTTGCGTGGATCTTCTACAAGCTTTTACTAAAAAGATAGTCGGCGAACTTACATTCTTCTGCTTCTCTTCAATACAGAAATATTTTTTGCCTCTCCTCTCGTCTGCGAGAGAAACGAGATTTTACGAACGCCTAGAATGCCGTCGTGTGCGAGCGAAACGCGGCGAAATGAAGAGATAATCCAGAATACGTCGAATAATCGGCGCTCCGGTATGGCTTGGTTCGTTCGTGCTGCGTTTCTTCGTTTCTTTTCCTTTTTTTTCGCATGCTCTTTCTCCACATCATTGGACGAAGTTGCGCGAACCAGGCACGTAGAAATAAATGCGGCAATCGCGTGGAATAAACGTCTCACAAATCACACTTGTCCCCGTTCGCGCGCGATTTTCAGCGACAGCGAATTCGCCGCTCTGTCTTTCTCCTCCATTCTGTAGAGATACTACGGCGGAAGTTTCGGAAGAGTTTCGAATGATACAGATGAATATATAATCGGTTTTATACCTTTGCTGAATATATATATATATGTATATATATGTACATTTAAATGCTTTTATATTTTTATAGAGAATCTTAATATAATTACGTTAAAAATAAAATTATTTTATTTTATGTAATGTTCAAAATGCAAGATGTAATGAAAATACAAGATATAAATTCGTAATTATTTGCCTAAACTAATAATCAATAATAAAGTAATTTTATATATCAAATACTATTACAAAAATAAAACAAATGTCTAATTATTTTTTAAGAATTGCAGATATATTTGGTCTTTTTCTTTGATCGTTCTTTCGATTGTCGAATAAAAGAAGAATGGTCATCCTGAGAGTAGGATTTCGGAAATTGCAAAGGTCTACGTGAGAAAAATTCGCGGTCGTCTCTTTGAAACGAAGAATGATCACCGATTACCGCGACGACATTCTGCCTATTTTTTATCTTGCCATTCTCGAAAATATCCTCGAGTATCTTTTCTTTTCAAAGATTCAATGCCTTTTCAAATCTTTTGTTACTAACGATGCAATCTGACGTTGCATAGTGACGGAATCACGACAATTGGTCTCGAGGGAGAATCAATACATTATCTCTCAAGGGATGCAGTATACTGGAAACATTGACATAATTATGTCAACAATAGCATCTATAATTGATACATTATATTCGCCAAATTAGTAACGTAATTCTATCACCGATTGTGGACCCGTGATAATCGATATACCGCAATGTATGATATAAATGGTCAAATGATATTGAATAATATAATATATTATATGATAAAATTGAGTTATAGATATATGTTATAATGAATATAGAATTTTTATATTATTAAACGTTTTGTTTAATACAAAAGTCAATAATGTTGCATAACTATATTACAGAAAATAAGATTTTGTTATGTGAACTAAAGATTTGTTTGATTTCGTATTTAAATAAGAGATTTAGTTGATTCAACTAAATTTTGACAAAATGAGCTCTTCTTGTGTACCTATTTTGTTGAATAAAATAAGATTTGGTTGAATTAAATAAATCTCTTGTTTTAACGTATTCAAACAGATCTTTAGTTTATATAACACAATCATATTTTCAGTGTATAAATGTTATTGATAGTTATTTAAAAGAAGACTTCGCAGATAAATGTGCGATAAATAATCAAATATTATCGAACTACTTTTACTTACAATATATTTACAAATTACTATATTAATATTAGAATTATTAAAAATAATTATTTTTTATGAAAAAATATAAAAGAAATTTTATACACTAAACATTTATAATAAATAGTTTTTTATAAAGAGAGTAAGAGAGTAAACTCATTATTTTGTGTATATGTTTGATATTAAAGTAAAAGTCATCATTATTTCCTTCTTTCTTGTAGGAAAAAGTATCTTTACCTCAATATATTTTCTTTCTCAAGCCTGCATGTTTCTCATTTAACCCACAGCGATGTATTCCCTTGTATTCTCGGTAGATAATGATGTTGTCGATTCTTCTTGAAAGATAGAAAAGACAGGGAAATTACTGTAAAATTCGCAGTTGAATGTCGACGAAGCTTTGCGTGTCATTACGAAAACCTTGTACTTGTAAACATAAAGAAATAGTTTTCGACCAAAGAAAACATATAAGTTGATTTTAAATTATATATATTTGTTAAAATAGGATATAAAAGGTTTATTAATTAATATTATTTTAGACGTACGCAATAGTAATGCTTATTAATTATATTAACATATATATATATACATTACAATAATTATTTCTAATGAGCATACTATAATAATTAGTTATGTGTTTATGCAATTAATTATGATAGATTGTATTTTATGATAGATTATATTTTATAGTATGATTTACACATTTAAATTAATACATATATATAATATAAATTATAAATTTATAAATATTTTGCAACTTATAATTTACTTTTAAAATCTTCATCAAAAGTCAAAATAATCGCAATGCCTCTTCAAACAAAAATTGAAGTTGCCACCGCTATATATTTTCTTACTTACATTTCTTCGATATATTTTAGACAAATTATTTAATAATTTTTTATCGTTGTTTCACACAAAAGAAATATTCTCGATTGATTCTTTTTAACAACTTTTTCGTTCATCTTCCGTTTTCTTTTTTCCGAGTTCCAGCGACCAGCTTCGCAATTAAAAATTTTGTAGCGCCAGAAAAAGATCGTGAAATGGACAGATCTCGGGCAAAAAAAGATTAGGTGAATTCACCAAGTTTGATATCGTAAAATTTAGTAATGACTCAGTAATGAAATTTCAGAAATTTATGGTGGCTCGTCACGCACTCCTTTCTGCATACGAGAAACGCTTGAATTTTACGGCGACTCGAGTTTACGGGCGCAGCGCATTGGTTACGGATACGTGAATCGTCGAGAAGAATTATGCAGTCTAATCTTTTTTATGCCATCGCAGTTCTGCCGTAAAATCCGCAGAATATCGTATGCAATTCGGTACGTGCAGAATCGTGTACTTACAAGCGCATCGCTCGTTGATACACTCTTTCGATTACACACTACATCATGAAACATGCGTGCATTATTCCATTGAGTTTCTATTAAGTCATCTTGCCGATAAAAATGGGATTGGTTTGTTACTAAATAAAGCACATTTATACGTATACACGTATATTGAATATTGAAACTTATATTTGTATCGGACCGGGGCATTCTCACATGAATTGTTTATACATGAAAATATAAAATATTAGTACTTTAAACATATAGCTACTCAAACGTTTGCATTAAATATTTGTATTTTTTATCACATATTTATACTGACAGCGTATTCAAAGAAATATTGACATAAATACATTTGTTTCATAAAGTCTTATCAAGAAGCGATTGGAAATAATAATAATAATAATAATAAACGTATATTCCGTTGTACGCCCGTGGATGTTTTCATAGAGAAGAATGTTTTTGTGCTGACTGACCCCAATGGCACGGAAAATGAGATTTGTGAACAATAAAGATCTTTATTCCGTCGACAGAAAGCTTACAATATTGTGCCGCATTTATTGCAGCAAATATTCAAAGGATGGGCGGACAAGCCTTAACATTGAACCAAGCATTTTTATTGAAGTTAACTTCCCGTTAAGCTCGTTTATTGCAAAACCTTTCCTGCCATTTTATTGCGAGAGAAATTACAAATTTATAAAAGATGTTACAATGGAGAATGCATGAATTGGATCACACTTTATAACGAAAAATCATCCTGTGAATCGTGCTGAAAAGCCGTCTGCAAGTTTTCTTTTATTTGTTTCTACATTCCATATATCAAGCTCTGTATCATTTCTCTCGATAAAATATTAACAACAGCTGTGTAATTCTACAGCCATAATAATATTATTTCTACATGTTGCCGTATACATGTAAAGCCTCAAAGCTTTGCAGGTAGAAACACAAGCTTAATGTGCAGTTAATGTCAACTGCCTGCAATATACTGATCAAATTTGCTAGCATACTATTAACATTTTGTTTGTCGGGTATTACTGACATTTTATTTGCTCGGGTGATTCATATACTATTAAAACATGAAAATTAGAGATATTTATATGTACGCTAATTAAAATATTATAATTTTTTAAATTACATTTTTCTTTATTAAATAATAGCTAAATGGGTAGTCGCTACCACGAGCTGGTACTGGGAAATGCCTAATATACCAAAAGAGAACTCGGTCGAAAACAGGTTTCCTTGATTTTCTACCGTCGCTATACAGAGTTGTTATAATCTATACTCTATAGATACAAGGATAAAATTGTGATATTAGGAATATATTTTTAAAATTAGTTTTCTGGTTAATTTTAAATTCATCGAAAAGATGAAATTAAGAATGTATTCTAAATAATTTATAAATTCAGTGATTTATTGTTACCAACATTTCTTCAATCTTACTAGAAGTTACGTTACAATCTACTGTTGTTAAATACACTACCGGTCAAAAGTATTTTACCACCAACAAAATTTCGGAAATTCTGGTATTAAATAAATTGAACATTTAGTATATTGTTATGAGTTGGTAGTTTATTCATTATAATAAAGTAAATGAATTGTACAAACGTAAAAAAATAGAAATTATTATAAAAACATTAATAAAGATTATATTTTAGACTCATCAAAATATCCGCCTTTTGCCTTGCGAACAGCTTCACACACTTTCGGCATTCTTGCTATGAGTTTATTTAAAGAAGTGTAATTTTACTCCAACATGTCTGCAAATACTCCCAAAGCTGATTAAGGTTGGTT
>VBVR01003303.1:0-18147 GCA_011638315.1 Tetramorium parvispinum
CGACCGAACGTCGAGCGAACGTAGTGAGGAAACAGAAGGCCTCACCTCAGAAATCTGGCCGAAAAGGACAACTAATTCCAGACGCTGATGTATAATATAGACATCTTAATATATCTATGATGTATAAGAAGAAAAATAAATTCTAAACTAGTGCAGCCAGTTCAGCTATAAAAAAACATACCTATTATCTCAAATCGCTCACTCAGTTGTGATTGGTTGGATCTAAAGGTAAAAACCAATCATATTCCATTGCTACTTAGTGGTTTCAGTGAGCGGTCGTGCTTTCTGAATGCACCCAATCGTATTTGACAGAAGGTTGTGTTCATGCGATTCAAGATTATTCGGAGTTTGACAACGTGTCCTAAACAAGGAGGATTAGATTTACAGGATTTCTATTTGTTTAGTTTAGATTTATATTGAATTTGTCTTTGATTTCGAAAATACTACTCGAAAGCACCGTTAAAAAGAAAAAGAAAACGTGTGACGTTAAGCATGATTTTATTGATAATGCTGTTATCAATTCGCACTACACTTTAAAGACAGCCTGCACATGTGGCAATTTAGGATACAGATTTGCGTTTTATTAAGTTATACTAAATTACAAGCTCAAAATTATTTGCCATTCGGTTGAAACACTTCAATTTTATAAAACTGTTTATTTCGCAAACAGCAACATGCAAGGGCCAAAGATTTGATATAGCCAATTAATGTGATTTGCCAATTCTATAATTTATTCTTTGGCTATTACAATAAATATTTTAGCATAATCATTCGGCATTTATCCCGAAAATTATACAAATTTTATCAAGATGCTATTGGAGAAGGGACTAGCATCAACGTATGTGTACATTACGTTTGTCATTGCAGGCTATTGGTAAGTCACAAAATTATATCAAGTTACTTGCTATCGTTTGATCTTTATAATTATTAAATATATTTATGTAAATTAAACTTATTTTATTATATAAAAATATAATAATAATTTTATAATTTTAAGTCTCACTTTTAGGAATTTTTCAGTCAAAGGTATTTTATTTAAATGCATTTTTTAATGATTTTTAGGATAGTATCCATCTTGACTGTATTCGTGAATAAAGCACTCCTATCCAGTGACACTGTGAATCTGGATGCTCCTCTATTTGTAACTTGGTTTCAATGTATAGTGAGCGCAGCTATTTGCATTACTTTACAAAATATGTCCCAATGGTTCCCAAATTATATTGAAATTGCAAATGGTAGTCCATTTAAAAGGGACACTTTAAGAAAGGTATGCATATTGCTTCAAGAATATTGTATTGTATGTCTCTGGCTTATTAACAATTGGAAACAAATTATTAAATTTGGAGGAAAATTTGCATGATATTAAATAAATTTAACGAAAAAGATTCTGGAGAATGAAAAAATTGTAACTTTAAATCTTGTGATTTCTTTCTAACAAATTTTACATCTGATAATATATAAATCTAATACATATTTTTAATTTTATAGGTACTGCCGTTATCAATTCTATTCACTGCAATGATAGCGACTAATAATGTGTGCTTAAAATACGTCGGTGTCGCATTTTACTACGTGGGCCGTTCACTAACGACAGTATTTAATGTCATATTTACTTACATTTTACTCGGTGAGAATTCTACACTAACTTAAATCCGGCTAAACCAAGTGGAAATTATCGGAGGCTCTAATAAGCGTTGTTGCAGGACAAATGACTTCTTTCAAATGCATAGCATGCTGCGCAGTAATTATTGCTGGGTTCTGGTTAGGGGTAGATCAGGAACATGTAGCAGGTTCTCTATCTGTCTTCGGGACACTTTTCGGCGTGCTTGGATCGTTGTCGGTATCCTTGTATTCCATCCGGCTGAAGCAGACGCTTCCGGTCGTAAATCAGGACCTCTGGTTACTTTCCTATTATAACAATGTATATAGCGTTATTATTTTCATCCCGCTGATGATAATCAGCGGTGAACATACAGTTGTATATAATTACGAGAAACTTGGACATCCTCTTTTCTGGGCTGCCATGACGATCGGTGGTTTATTCGGCTTCGCCATCGGTTACTTTACCGCGCTTCAAATAAAAGTCACATCTCCTCTGACGCACAATGTCAGCGGTACCGCGAAAGCGTGTGCTCAGACGGTTTTAGCGACTTATTGGTTTAACGAAGAGAAATCGTTTCTCTGGTGGATAAGCAATATCGTTGTTCTTACTGCCAGTGGGTTTTACGCGAGGATCAGGCAATTGGAGTTGAGTAAAGAGTACAAAGTCGAGACACGACAACTTAAAGTTTAATAATGGTAATAAGGCATACACATAATTTTATTTAAATTTTTTGTATTTAAAATATAAATTACTTTACACAATAGTGTATATTAATATATTCTCTTACTTTATACTTTAAGGAAATACAGAACAATATATGGGAGATGCTATTTTTTTTACATATACATGCAAACTGCTGCAGAAGTTCATTCGACAGTTTTGCAAAAGTATGTATATGTACATACAAATATCTCTATATGTAAAACAGTATTATAGTATCAAATATTTTAAATATAGTTTTACATTTTAAGTCAATGATGTTTAGTCTCTAGACATTATCCCTAATATCACAGCATTAATATAACTTCCAAAATTCTCAGAGATTGTTAATCTTTTTGTGCATACGTTTTTTTTTTTAATAAGGCGTATATGGCGTATTAAAATCGTGACGCAATTCCATTTCCACGACTATCCGAGTGACTCGATAGCGAATCTTTCCTTTTGACAATTGCGTTCACGCTTCTCATACTGGACAAGCTAACGTCATGAGACGACGCCGACATCAACGGCAAATAAAACTGAGTCTGCAATGCGGCCTCCATCGAGTATCTTTGATTATTTTCAATCTCCATACCGTCAGAGGTAAAATAGTATCTATAAAAAAAAATAGAATAAATTGATATTCCAATATATCTTACGCTTTTTTTTATTTAAGATCAAATTTTTTATATACCTGGGATATTCTATCGCGGCAGAAACGTTTAATGCTCGCACGATAAGATTGTAAAGAATTTGGGCGTTAAGGAAAACATCGTTCGAACCGAACACTCCACGTAATCCGCATATTCCTTCATCATCATGAAAAATAATAGGGACGAACGTAGACAAATCATTGTTATCAATATTGTCTAAGAAGAATCCAGCCATTCTGTTTCCGCGACCGAAAGGAGAACTCAGACCACTGTAATATTTATAATATGTTAATGCAATGCCTGCGGTTATATCTAATAGATGTATAGAAATATAATAAGTTCCTATTACTAACGATAAGACAGTAACGTAGGTGTCTTGCCAATCCATTGCCATGACTCCAGTGTACGTTTCCTTTTTTATATCTAAAATCACGATATGAAATTAATATGAGATTAAAATCACGATATGAGAATTAAATTTGTGATAACAAAAAAAAAACTCACTATGTTGCACGTTTTGTGAAAGCTCTTGAAACATATGTTTGAACCTTAAGGTGAGAGCAACAAGAACTTGAGATTCTACAGTAGATGCATTTTCTACCAAAATTGGAAGTTTTTCCAGTTCTTCGATCACCTCTTGCATAAAAGGCGCGTGCGATGGATAATAAATTGTATGACGATGTAATGTCGAGTTTTTTGCTATTGTTACGGCAGGTTCATAACTCGCCAACTGTTGCAGCAATCTTTCATGGCGAGTAGTATTTTGTAAAATTTCATGAGACAAGGTACCATTATATAACGCTAAAAGAAAATATGGTAAATGTTAATAATTCAATCATGTGATTCAAGAAAAGGCAAAGCTGTATATTATCTATGACAGAGTTGCAAAACAAACTATACCCATTGCACCATAATGTGCTATAATATCCAATGTCCTTGCAAGTTCAGGCAATTGCAATTTATCGCCTGGATTTAAAGGGCCAGCGTAAAATATCTCATAATCTGTATTCTTTGCTACTTCGTCCGCAAGATCTTTCGATATAACGAATCCCTCGCGAGCTAATTCAGCAACGGGTTCCACAACATCGCGCCATGGCAAATTGCCATACGATTTTTGAGTAAATTCTAATCCTTTTAGTAGAGCTGGCAAACGTATTCCAACCTCGGCGAAGAAACCTATTGCGTGGGTAATATATATACAGGGTGAGGCACTTAAAATCCATCTTAAATATTTTAAAAACACCCCATTTAAAAAACAAGATGACTTTGAAATCTCGGAAATGTCTCCACTATTTTTAGATACGAAAAAATTATTTTTACCAAAGTTGCATGGTATTAAGAGTCATAATATACTAAAAATCATTTTTCTATAGGTGGAGACATTTCGGATATTTCAAAGTCATCTTGTTTTTTAAATGGGGTGATCTTGAAACCTTCGAAACACTTTCAATTAAAATGGAGGTAACCGTACTTTTGTAAGAATAACTTTTTCGTCTCTAAAAATAGCAAAGATATTTAAAGTGATAATTTTAAGTGAACCAACATGCAAAATTGCATTTACCTGTGGTTATATTACTTGCAAAATCGACAACGATTGCAGGAGTGTAATTTTTGTAATTATATATCATCATATAACCGCCTCTAGAAGTAAAATGAAAATTTAAAAAGAACAGTTAAGCTCAATTAACCAACTCAGTAAAACCAGTCTTACCCGCCAAGACTGGTTTTGTGAGGCGCTACTACAGCCATGCAAATAGTCGCTGCTACAGCAGCATCGACTGCATTGCCTAATCTTGCCAGCATTTTGGTACCGATTTGGGAACAATTGGCATAATCTGTTGCAACTGCTCCATGAACACCATAAAGACTGCTCTGAAATGAAATGAGGATATTGTTGGAATGCTTTACTACTGCTTCGTTATCCTTTTCTATTTTTAATACCTACCTGTGGTATACTCTCAGTATAAAGAATTTGTAACACTAGCATGGTGGTGATGGCAATAGTCAACGCAACAAAGCAAACAACAATGAATTTCAGCCCATTGCCGCAGTAAGCACAGAGCCTGTATTTGTAACTTTTCTCTTTCGTCAAAGGACATTCTTCTGTGAGACCTGCAAAATATTTTAACATGTATCTTTTTCTTTTGTATATGTGCATATACATATGTACAATATATTATGACACAAATCACTATGCTGAAAAATATTGATTTGGGAAAACTTTGACTTAACGATTAATTTATCAACATCTACATAATTTTGTTGATATGAACAGAGAATAATTTTTTTTAATATATAAAAAGAAAGATCGAATTATAAAAAGCATAAATTATAGAAATTAAACATTTTGTAATAAACAGCCTCTGTCGGTTTTAAAGTAATCATAATAATCAAGCAATGCAAATGTAATGTAGCAAAGTATTTAGGCCAACACAAGACGGAAGGCATTATGCTTACGTGTATTATAACTCATTTTCCAAAGTTCGTTACTTTATATAATAATTTTGTATGTTACCACGATATTTACAACTTGAGCTGTCAATGGAATATTAAGAAAATTGCAACATGCAATAATGTCAATAAAAACTATACACCAAAACAAAAATGACAATGGGGAAAGAAGATGAAGATGTCTTCTGTCTTTTTTCCTTTAAAATAAGGAATCCTAGGAAGGAACGTGTCACATTGCGGAGTTCGGAAATAAGGTTAAGGTTTGTTCTTTTGAGCTGCACCATAGACATAGGAATATATAAACGGAGAATAAAAACGCGTTCTGAATACGGGCCACAGACTACGGCTCGTGAACACACGGCTTTAGGCCGGCCAATCATAGCTATTCCTCAGAAGAATGGAATGTATTTGTAATTACACGTATGAAGGGAAGCAAGAATGCATTGCAATAATGCATTAATCAATTACAGAAAAACTAATATAAAACCAAAACAATTCAAATTTATCTTCCTTTCTCTTTCAAAAGAAAATGAAACGTGGGTTTTGGCTTTTCTTATAAGTTACTTATAAGCTTCAATCAGCAAGTTTCAAAGATGAAACGATCGCGCATATCCTTATAAAGCCAAAACACTTAGAATTATATCATTATTTCATAACTTGTCATATTCTACGTAATTCTTTAAATACAAATAATGTATATGAAATATATATGTTATATTCTTCATAGTCTTACTATTCAACAACTTTATATTTTTAATAGCAAATATTCTTTGTAACAAATTTAAATTATTACGTATATATTCTAGTTAAATAATTGAAAATATTTCAATATCTATTAATTTTTATTTATCAGACCTTGTTATTGCGACTGATGTCCACTTGGAATCATTTGTGGATTTTGAGCATACTATTCTTCGCGGTAAGACAACGCTGATAATAGAAAGGAAGATGTGGCGAAATAGTTAGTAAGCATTTCTTTCATTATTAATATTATTTAATATGATATTAATATGCAATATCGGACAATTAGATTTTAGATAACTATGGATACACTGGTTAGATAACTCTTTATACAATAAGTTCGGAAATAAATTTAAATACCATTAAAATACCACAGTACCAGTGGGTACCACCTAGATATAATGCATTATAAATTCTCTATATTCGAAACAGGACGTTCCAGCAAAAAAGATCGTACGGTTGAAAACTAAAATTCATTTTCAAGCTAAAAACCAATATTTTAAGATGCCATTCGAGTATTTTCAAATTCTTGATTTATATATTATTATGCATGTGCTTGATAAATAAGAAAGCATTTTAAGACAGTCTAATTTGATATATTGCCAAAATATTACTTTTTTTCTATAATTCCCATTCGATATATAAATAAACTCAAATGATAGTAAGAAAAGTAAATTTTTAATTAAAATTAAATATTTTCGGATCTTAAACATATATATACATGTTTACAAAATAAGATAATAATAAATTGTAAAATTAATAATATGAGTTATATAACAGTTTAAATTTTAACAGTCATACAAACTTCCATAAGATTATCGGTCTTCAGTAGTGTTTCATTGCTGCTATAATTTCGCGAGGCTCGAGAACATCCGAGTTTTTTTCTTTACAAATCCGCATTAAACATACATCCTAAATAATCAGTAGATGACTCATCGTCCTCCCAACAGTTGATATATTTCTTTTTACACCGTATATTCGAAGTACTAAAATTACACTTAGTTAATCTTATCGAATTGGAAGTGTTTGGTTTTATATTATAATAATTTTCTAGAAACTCCAACACAGATGATTTATTTTGCAGACTGTTGAACAACACTCGATCTTTTTTCGGCAAGATCTTTTCCAACATAAATACCAGATGATGGTGGAAACATTGAAATTCAGTCGGTATAGTTGCTGTAATGTCCAACCAGTCTTGCACACAGGTGAGTGGAGTAGCGGAACATCCCAAGAATAATGCCGGATTAGTTAAAATACCCCTGGCTGACATTACACCTTCACATCTGGATTCTTTGAATAAGAATTCTGCGCTTTCCAGGCTTTTGGCATCACCGTTCGCCACGAGAGGCAGCTGTACATGATCCCGCAGAAGCTTGAGATTATCTAAATCGATTGGTTCATTACGCATCTCTGGAGTCCTTGCGTGAATCGTTAAGAACGAGGCACCAGCCTTCTCCAAATTCTGACACAACGCTATCGTCTGACGTATATCTTTTAACAAACGTATCTTCGCGGAAACGGTGAACGGCCTTGGAATACGGTTTCTGACTTGATACACCAAATCCTTAACGAATTCTGGTTTTCTCAATAAATCAGCTCCGTATCCCTCTTGCATGGCCCAGCGTTGTGGACAACCACAGTTTAAGTCTACGCCATTGCAATATCTATTAATTAGAAAAATACATAAGAAACACACGAGTGCACGATCAAATTTATAGAAATATATAAACTGATTGATGGTGAACTTACGGCGCAACCATCTCTGAAGCCTCAACAAAGTCGTTTACAGTCTTAGCGGCAAATTGAACGATCAGTGGCTGATCTTCTTCATGCGTGGTAAATTCATTGTTCTGAGCTTTTGAGGATTGTACAAACGAGTCAGCCAAGATCATGGGCGTAAAACATATGTCACATCCATACCGTCTCACAAGTGTCCTAAATTGTAGCCTAGCAAAAAGTATAAAATCATAAATATACAAGTATAAAATAAAAATATAATAAACATGCAACGTCAAGAAGAATATTGCCTCCACTTACTTGCTATATCTGACCATTGGGGCACATATTTTTACCATTCTTGGCTCTTTTAAAGTTTCTACCACGTCGGTAATCATTAGGATAATATTTTTGGCAACCACTTAGATTTATAAAAAAAAAATGGCAGGTACCCACAATTAAATGTAAGAACAGAGCAAGAGTTCAGCTTCTAATCTAGAAGAAATAATAGCAAAAATGAGCAAAAATCTCAGCGTCTTGGATTCGTATTCTGTTGTGATGTTTGGATGACGACATGAAATACGAAAATTATATGATGGAAAGTGTAAGCGCTGGAGATGATGTCCATACTTCCAGAAAGGACCAATGAGAATTTGGGACTTCTCTGCATTCTCTGCTTCTCAGCAGAGTTAAAGGGAAGCAGCCTCGAATCTTTTACATCCATGGACATACCGCCATATTGCCGATTGCCGCCACAGTGCTTCACTGTTGCGTCTTTGCCGGGTGTCTGGCATCGACGATCGCATTGATTTGTGTATCACAGGCAGCATTTTAAGAGAAGATTGAAGAACTAAAACGTGGAAGTTATATCGCGAAATCGTACATTTCGTACGCTAAGAGAAAATGAGTAATATATTCAACATCGACGACGGTAAGTGAACCAAGACAGTAGGATTAAATTGAGGTTATAAAATTTCGTAAATCTTTAAATCTTTAATTATCTCGTAAATGTGCAATTGCATAAGGCGCAATTTTGCCTATGTTTGTATATTTACTGCCAATGTGAAAATCTATAGTTTATGTTACACGTGTATAGATCTTCAATACTGGTAGTGGCTGTGTTTCAAAGGGTAAGTTCCGTTTAACGCTCGTGGAATCATTTCATTCTTGTTGTTCATCAAATATTAAACAAGGACCAACGATGCTCGCGAGCAGTGCGAGCGTTAAATGGAACGTAGCCAAAATTGCTGCCAGGGGGTCGATTCTGTATCTTTTGAAAGAGTGAAAATGTGAAAAGTAAGCAGATTTATTAGGGTATTTGAAATTTCATTGGTCAATATCTAGTAAAATTGCTCATTTTTCATATTTTCACTCTTTTAAAAGATACAGAATCGACCCCAAGTACTGAAAAACTATAGTTTACGTGACGTGAACTATAGTTTTCCAATACTGGCAGCAATTATGAAACATAGCCAGTGAATATACGAACACAACTTTCAAAATCTTCACTTTCTTCACGATATTCTCAGTATTTTTGATCGATTCCTTTCCTTCTGTTAATGTTTAAAGAAATTTCTAAGCCTGTGTTTCAATATTTATCTCCAAAGTTATCTCTTGAGTTTTGCAAAGTTTTATCAACATGTTAATGCTGGATCTAATTCGCTCGTTTTTATTATCTAATGTGAAATTTTCACTGTTAGATTTGCATGTCCACAAAATCTTGTATTGATTTATTTGTAATACAATTGTTTTAGGTTTAATATTAATTGTAGTTAATTTTAGTTTTAATATTAATTGTATTTACAAAATGAAGAGTGCTATTTCTTACAAGTTTGATGCATTTTTGTTCAGTTTATACATGATATGTTCTGTCTGCCGGATTGCATTTTTTACTTTAGAGTATTACTTTGATATTATAATTATGATAATTATATTTACAGAATTAAGTATAAATGAGAATTTTTTATGAGTTTTATTGAGTTTGCATATGATATGCTTTGTCTGTTGGATTGCATTTATTACTTTAGTTTTAGATTATTACTTCAATATTAATTTTATTTTCAGAATTATAAATGTGATTTCTTATATGAGTTTCATTAAGTTTGAATACAATGTGTTTTTATTTGCTAAATTGCTAACTACAGTCTTATTCGGTACTTTTTAACAATAGTGTTGTTATTGTAATGTCATTATGCATGTTTAATTAAAAAAGGGGCTGCACAAGAATAATATACTCACCGGCAAGAAAAACAGGCTACCATTGATATAACTCTGTTAAAACAAATCGTAAAAAAATATTTAAAATATGGATTTGTTAAGAAATGTATGAGCTTAAAAACTCATACATTTTTATACCCGGAAGCTGATTCCTTCGAGCGACACAACAATTAAAATAAAAAACTTTTTTCCCATTTTTCAAACATTTTTAACATCCACCATTTTGTAAAACATTCATTGTCTCTCAATTTTGGCTTTTTTATTGTTAAGTGGTAGATTTAAGCTTCAATTTAAACTTTATTTTATTTTAATACGATGAGTTTTGGCAGAGTTGTCGTTATCGAAAGATGTTTAAAAACTTGAATAAAATTAGCCCCGTTTTTTTGCCAGTGAGTGTATGACAATGTGTATGCTGACACTATCATCAGGAGTTACAGAATAGGCTTGAATTTGTATGCCTGTTTTACCATGTAAAAGTTGACTGTCTTGATAGTTTGATTTCAAACAGTATACACTTTCATACAACTAAGCAGTTGAAACTTATTTAATTTAAAAAACCCATAAAAGCTACTTTTATCTATTCTAGATCAATATGATGAGGAAGATGCAGATGAGATCTCATCTAAACTTTGGCAAGAAGCCTGCTGGATTCTTATCAATGCCTACTTTGATGAGAAGGGACTTGTACGGCAGCAACTGGATAGCTTCGACGAATTCATCGAAATGTCTGTTCAGCGTATCGTAGAGGATTCGCCGCAGATTGAATTGCAGGCAGAGGCGCAGCACACAACAGGCGAGATAGAAAAACCTGTAAAACACTTACTGAAATTCGAGCAGATTTACTTGTCCAAACCGACCCATTGGGAGAAAGACGGTGCGCCGTCTCCTATGATGCCCAACGAGGCCAGGTTGAGAAATTTAACATATTCCGCGCCGTTGTACGTGGATATTACGAAAACGATTGAGAAGGACGGCGAGGATGCCGTGGAAACGCAGCATCAAAAAACATTTATCGGTAAAATACCGATTATGTTGAGATCAAAGTATTGCTTGCTCGCCGGTTTATCCGATCGCGACTTGACGGAACTGAACGAATGCCCGCTGGATCCCGGTGGATACTTCATTATTAATGGCTCAGAGAAGGTCCTTATAGCGCAGGAGAAGATGGCTACAAATACCGTTTACGTGTTCAGTATGAAGGACGGCAAGTACGCCTACAAAGCGGAAATCCGTTCATGCCTGGAACACAGTTCGCGTCCGACTTCAACTTTGTGGATCAATATGATGGCTAAGAGTGGCGCCAGTATTAAAAAGTCTGCTATAGGCCAACGCATCATTGCCATTATTCCTTACATCAAGCAGGAAATTCCCATAATGGTGGTTTTCCGAGCACTCGGATTTGTGGCCGATCGCGATATCCTCGAGCACATTATTTACGATTTTGATGATCCCGAGATGATGGAGATGGTGAAGCCATCTCTGGACGAAGCTTTTGTCATACAGGAACAAAATGTCGCTTTGAATTTCATCGGTACTAGAGGCGCCAAGCCGGGAGTGACCAAGGAAAAGCGAATTAAATACGCCCGAGAAATCCTGCAAAAGGAGATGCTGCCGCACGTTGGCATAAGCGATTTCTGTGAAACCAAAAAGGCTTATTTCCTCGGTTACATGGTCCACAGATTGCTATCGGCGTCTTTAGGACGAAGAGAATTGGACGATCGTGATCATTACGGTAATAAGAGATTGGACTTGGCCGGGCCTCTACTGGCGTTTTTGTTCCGAGGTTTATTCAAGAACCTAATGAAGGAGGTACGTTTGTACGCGCAGAAATTCATAGATCGGGGGAAGGACTTTAATCTCGAGCTGGCTATCAAGACGAAAATCATCACGGACGGTCTGAGATACTCGCTTGCCACGGGTAATTGGGGTGATCAAAAGAAGGCGCATCAGGCGAGGGCAGGGGTGTCGCAGGTGTTGAACAGATTGACTTTCGCGTCGACGCTGTCGCATTTAAGACGAGTGAATTCACCCATTGGAAGAGACGGTAAACTTGCCAAACCGCGTCAGTTGCACAACACGTTGTGGGGTATGCTCTGCCCCGCGGAGACTCCCGAGGGTGCTGCTGTAGGATTGGTGAAAAATTTAGCACTGATGGCGTACATAAGTGTCGGCTCACAGCCCTCTCCAATCTTGGAATTCTTGGAGGAGTGGTCCATGGAGAACCTCGAGGAGATAGCTCCGAGCGCGATCGCCGATGCCACGAAGATATTCGTGAACGGATGTTGGGTTGGCATTCACCGAGATCCGGATCAATTGATGGCCACTTTGCGTAAATTAAGAAGGCAGATGGATATCATCGTGTCAGAAGTATCGATGGTTCGCGATATTAGAGACCGCGAGATAAGGATATATACGGATGCTGGTAGGATCAGTAGGCCTCTGCTCATAGTGGAAGGTCAAAATTTATTATTAAAGAAGAGACATATTAACATGTTGAAGGAAAGAGATTACAATAACGATGGGTAAGCGCCTCGGTTATGATTATTTTCAATTCGTTTGCTATTGCGAACTTTGCGACACTATCGATTTGCGTTATGATTCCAGATGGCAGGAATTAGTAGGTAGCGGAGTAGTAGAATACATAGACACCTTGGAAGAAGAAACTGTTATGATAGCTATGTCACCCGATGATCTGAGACAGGAGAAAGAATACGCATATTGTACGACGTATACGCACTGCGAAATTCATCCGGCAATGATCTTAGGCGTGTGCGCTTCTATTATACCGTTCCCTGATCATAATCAGAGTCCTAGGAACACTTATCAGGTATCATGCCTATTATAAATTTCAGTTGCTGTATTTTTCTTGCGCTGTTTGTGTCTTTACGTAAACTAACGTATGAACCGTTATTTTGCAGAGTGCTATGGGTAAACAAGCTATGGGTGTGTACATTACAAATTTTCATGTGCGCATGGACACTTTGGCTCACGTACTCTATTATCCTCATAAACCGTTGGTTACAACGAGATCCATGGAGTACCTTAGGTTTCGCGAATTACCGGCCGGCATTAACAGTATCGTCGCGATTCTGTGTTACACGGGATACAATCAAGAGGACAGCGTTATTCTGAATGCAAGTGCCGTTGAGAGAGGCTTCTTTAGATCGGTGTTTTATCGCTCCTACAAGGAATCCGAATCGAAGAAGATTGGGGATCAAGAGGAGCAGTTCGAGAAACCCTCACGCTTAACTTGCCAGGGAATGCGCAATGCTATATATGATAAGTTGGACGATGACGGGATCATTGCACCTGGAATTCGCGTATCAGGCGACGATGTAATCATAGGAAAAACGATTACTTTGCCGGAAACGGATGATGAAGTAAAATGATTATTTTTTAATTATCCCCTAAGAAATAGATTTTTCTGATAGAAAAAGAGGCTAACGCGTTTTGTTTTCTGTTTATCTTTTAGCTGGATAGTACAACGAAACGTTTTACAAAACGTGACGCGTCGACTTTCTTGCGAAACAGCGAAACTGGTATAGTCGATCAAGTGATGCTGACGTTGAACAGCGAAGGATATAAATTCTGCAAGATCCGAGTGCGCAGTGTACGTATTCCGCAAATTGGCGACAAATTTGCCTCGCGTCACGGGCAGAAGGGTACATGCGGCATTCAGTACAGGCAGGAAGACATGCCATTCTCCTGCGAAGGTCTTACGCCCGATATTATTATCAATCCTCACGCTATCCCTTCTCGTATGACTATCGGTCACTTGATAGAGTGCATTCAAGGAAAAGTTTCTGCCAATAAAGGTAATATAATAAAGGTAATTCACTTAGATTTAAGACGGACATAGTTATACAAATTTTATACATTTTTAGGAGAGATTGGTGACGCCACGCCATTTAACGACGCTGTGAACGTGCAAAAGATTTCCACGCTTTTGCAAGAGTACGGTTATCAATTGCGAGGAAACGAAGTAATGTATAACGGACATACGGGCCGTAAGATCAACGCGCAAGTCTTTTTGGGGCCGACGTATTATCAACGTTTGAAGCATATGGTAGACGATAAGATCCACAGTAGAGCGAGAGGACCTGTACAAATTTTAGTTAGACAACCTATGGAGGGTCGAGCGAGGTAATTGTGTTGTATTATTCTTGTTACTTTAATCTGTCATACTAATTTAAATATAATATATACATCTGTCTATGTATTTATTTAGGGATGGCGGACTTCGTTTTGGTGAAATGGAGCGGGATTGTCAAATTTCTCATGGTGCAGCGCAGTTTCTGCGAGAACGTCTGTTCGAAGTATCAGATCCATATAGAATTCACATATGTAATTTCTGTGGTTTAATCGCTATAGCGAATTTACGGAACAACACTTTTGAATGCAAGGGATGTAAAAACAAGACCCAAATTTCACAAGTTCGACTACCATACGCAGCGAAGTTGCTGTTCCAGGAACTAATGGCAATGAATATTGCACCTAGACTCATGATACAATGAATTCTCTGTAAGTTATTTATTTTACGTAAAATATTGTCGATTTATCTTGTATATACAAATTACATACCATATTATCATAAAGTGAAATGTAAGACAGATTGATAAATAACTTTTTACAAGTTTCTGATGTGATGTTAGAATCGACAAATATTAATTATAAAATGGCAGTAATTTTTATATGTACGTTAAACTTCATAATACTTGATGATGATTACATTTTTTTGTGATAATAAAATAAATTGGTTTATTCTACTAGTTATTAATTTCGCAAAAGTTGATCTGCTCCTTAATCGATATCTAATGAGAAATGATTAGTAATCAAATTGACATTGAATCGATGTTTTTTGCGTCGAAAAGGCATCACGTCGATATCGATTCGATGTCTTTTCGATTAATTATCATTTTTCACTAGGTATATTTTTATATATGTATTAATTTATACATAGCTTCGTGAAAGCAATATATAAAATTTATGTATAGAAATAAGTTCATTTAAATGACTCTTAGATATTATTCTTTTAAAAATTATATTTAAAAAAGATTGATACAAATAAGAATTAGTTAAAATAATGCACATTACCTGGATATTAATCATTAGGATTTCTTACAAGACACACATCTAAAACACAAAATCGTGATCTACAGAGAGGACAGGTACATTTGGAGGACAGCCACGTTTCTGGTTCATTCTCGTTTTGCCTTGAGGCAAACCTATTCAAATAATAATGATAATATTAATAATACATAATTCAGTATAAGTAGGAATAATTAGTAATTATTAACTATTTGTAATTATTTGTAATAAGTAAAATTTTACCGACCATTTTGCCATACATTCTATACACCACATTGGCCGGCAAAAACATGTCGTGCAGTCGTTAGCGTCTCTAGTTTCAGTACTGCTACATAATCTGTTCAGTTTAACGTTCGACAACGCTTGCATGCATCCGATGCATTGACCTAATTCCTATATATGCATGAATCAATAATTGAAGATAAATAAACACAAGACAAAAGAAATTTAAATCAGACAATAATGGCCGTGTCACTTGATACCTCGGCAGTGTCATAGAACGGATTTTTATTGACCTCTTCCTTGAAAGCATCAATAAATCTGTCGAGCAAGGTTTTATGAAACGTTATATTGTGCAGTATAGCAATTGGTCGTGAAACTTTGTCTTGCAGATCTTTAAAATCCAATGCGTTTAATCTTATGTCAAATTCCTCTGCCATAGCTCGCATGGGTTTCACCTGGAAAACAACCAGTGTATCAGTATTATGAACAACTGTAAGTAATTTGTAAGCAGCTATCGATAATACCTGTATATTGATAAACTGAATTTGATCTCTCGTTGTGGGCGACATGAAATGGATATCGCTTTTATTCACAACCAAGGTCGCATCGCTTTGATGCGCCACTTGCAACTTATAAGGCGTGATCTTAATAATCCAATTGTCCGTCGCTACGATACGAGTTACGCTATTTGTGATAATAACAATTTTATCTATCCTAAAATAAAATTGTATCATTTTAGTATAAATATTCATGGACTTATTATAAACATGTAGATGTGTAAATATGTATGAGATTTAAATTCTTAAGTGGTATGTAAACGAGTTATGTGTGAACAAACCTTCGATACTCTGTGTTAATGTCCGAGGCAACAGACGTCCATGGTGTATTGTTATTGTTGTACACAGCCAGATTTTTAGCTATCGGGTGCGTGGTCCAATTATGCGCAGACCACTCGAAGATCTTGTTCAACGTGTAAAGCGGACCAATTGTCACACAGAGAACGATCAATGGCCCAAAGTAATTCCCATCAATTTGCAACAATTTTTCAGCGTCTACGTGATTGAAGAAGAGCAATCCTAGAACGTAGCCTATACGAAGAAAGAATCGTACGCCAGTAAACATTTGTAATGTAAGGCAAGGATGATTGGATGTAATTAATAAATAAATACAGGGAGAAAACCTGTTAATTACCCAGAGGTAGCGCAGAGTGCAGAAGTAACGTGGCTACGCTCCTTCTGATGTGATATTGTATAAAAAACTCATTCTCACTACCAAGCCACGTCGCGAAGAGATCTTTGACGGTCAAGCCCGCTGAGACAAATTCCGACGGTGGATAGATTATACATCCGGACATCAGAAGATAAAATAATGTATAGAAAAGTAAAGCTGACATATTTTCATTTAGAGAGAGTCTGAGACAGTCAGTCGTTTGTCAGTAGCAGAGACCTGCGTGGAATAACTTCATAATTAATTATTTTAGCACAATCCTCTCCGCCAAATTCATTGTAACAGTAACAATTGCGATTAATTACATTCAGTAAGTTGCATTCAGTAGCTGCAGATGACTTTTCATAACTGCTCGTGGAAACTCGAGATCACGAATCGTCAAAGAGAATCGCATACAGTTTCAACCGTAATTTTTATGCCCGATATATCCGTTTATTTATTGAAACTCCATATCACTAGCTTAATGACAGATCTAAAAAGATTCATTTAGGTTAGATCGTTTAAACCCAATGGATCATGAGCGTCGATAATATAGTAAACTGCTGAGTTACAATAATTCGATTTTCTCAGGACAATAATCTTATCCGTGATTGTAAAGTCAGTTTGCTTGGTTGATAAAAGGACGAATACGTCGGTAATACGCCATGAAACACTGTTCATAAAAAAATAAAATTTGTTCGATTTTTGACACGATTATGCGAAACAAGAATTATGTTCCCATAAAATAACAATCAATGTCTATGTATATCCACGTATAATTTAATTCACAATTTATCGATTATAAAGGAAAATGATTAAAAGAGCATTTATAGAATCCTTTGAAACACAAACGTCATCGATCCCTTAAAAAAAATCGTTTAATAATAAAACGATATACTTGTAATTTCTCATATAAAATTTGTTTCACTGTGTTCCCTAAAATATTATACATATATAATAAATATGTGTTAGTTAATAAAAGAATTTGGATGTAAAATTAATTTAAACCTATTAGAATGGACAACTGACAATTATATTAACGATAAATATTAAAATATATGTCAACATGATTAAAAATTGTTCCTCAAAATATAAAAATAGATATAACATAGTCACAACTGTTTTGAATATTCGAAATTCTAATAAACAAATTAATATGTGTAAGTAAACACGTGAAAATGTAAACGGAAGACAGACAGTAAGAGATAAAATAGGAGATAGTTAAGACAATAGAGGAAAACAAGCAATATTGCCGTTGATATAATTTCGTTGGTATAAAATTCTACCGTCGATTTCATTGAAAAATTGACACAAATTTCCAAATGGAACGTCTATCTCCAAGAGACCCGCATTCATATGCGAGTCCAGGCAATATTTCAAGAGCGTCATAAATCGAGAACGTAAAGAAATCATACCGACATCATTTTTGATAATTACATCCCAGATAGGAAACGAATGCAATAATTGCCTTAAGATGATTCTGCAAAACGCGTATCTTTTGCTGAAATAGAATTTTACAATTATAAGTTATAAATATAAGTTATAAAT
>VBVR01003304.1:0-18138 GCA_011638315.1 Tetramorium parvispinum
CCACATAATCCTGGTAAAAAGTTTGCACAAATGTACGTTTATTATACAATACAAATACTGTTATATACGTCAAATATACGTAAACTCAAATCCGCGAGGGTATCTAAAAGCTATTATTAATTGAGATCTCGAAATTACTTCGGCATTGTCTACAGTGTTACGTAATCCGAGTTGGAAGTATTGTCGATTATCTATACATCAAATTTACTCGCGATAATTACAGCTTTTTTTCACGCGTTTGCGTTGATCGTTTCTCGTGTTTACTGACGACATCAAAGAGTGTTTCAGTCGCAGGTAAATTCTCGACATTCGCGCTCAGTCGAGTGTCGTAATGCATATTGAAACGTGAGCTAACTATAGCGATGCGTTTTTTTTTTTAAATGATCAATGGAAAGCGAGAAAAGCCGATTTGATGGGGAAACCGACATAGCTTTCCATATGCTCTGATAACTCGCAAAATAACTAAAATTAATGCGATATCCAATAACCATGACTGGATATTTTACGTAATCCCGCAAAAAAATTCCATTGCTGCTAAAACTGGTGACCTAGTCAATCGCGCTAAACCAGGCCATCATATTTTTATCCATTTTTAAACCTGCCATTTAGCAACGGAAAGTGCACGATGCAAAAAGGTACATCGAGTCATGGGCTATCGCTTCCGTAAAGGAGAAAAAAGATGCGAAACTTTGTATCGTTCGTATTGCGAATAACTGCAGTAATATTTTATCATATATTGGACGTATCTAATGTACGACTGATGTTCAGTATCAACGAGAGAATCGATGATAAACGTTTAAACGCGCACAAACACATTATTAATGATCTCTAATTCGCGTTAGCCTAGTTGCCTCGTTGCAACACAATCTGCCGTCAATCGATACAACTCCGACTATTTTGACGTGACATTTAATACTGCCGGCTACATTTTCTGAGCTTCTGTGAAACTGTGTCCTAAAAAGGTATCGATGGAAGAGGGACACTTTAGCTTTGTTGTATTTTATTCTCGCTTCAAAGCGCTCCACTTGTCCACTCAACTCGATAGCCGTACACATTTTCTATTTGAAACAAATTTTCGATGAGTCGCAAAAAAGTTTTGTTACTACTTCTACAAAGCAATAACGTTTTACATGCCTCGCTTTTCGTAACGCGCACGTGAGGCTTCACTAGTTTCACTTCGATTTCTTGCGAAGGCAACTGGTTGCATTGCTGAAATTAAATTGAAGTCTGCAATTTGGAGGGAGCACTTCTGAGATCACTTCGCTGTTCTTCCTACGTAATACGCCGCTGATAATACAATTGTAAGTCTACATGCGGATTATCTTGGATTATCTCCATCGTTTTACCTTTCAGTGAAAATTTGATTGGTCTCGCAATCAAATTGCGATTGAAGAGCTTAGTCCGAAGAGAAAGGGATTCGAGCCAATTCTCACTTTCGTACATTTTCAATAATTTTAAGAATATTTTACGTACTCTCATAGAATTATTACGATTCGCGATACTTCGTTTCTTTGAATACGGATTTAGGGTAATTTGAAAAGTTCTATGATTTGCAGCTTTCTTCTTTCACGTACTTCAGTACAATTAGACGCTCGTTTCTATGCGCAACTAGCAACAAAGTTAAAGGAAATACTTGATTCTGCTGTCAGGGCAAGAATATTAACTGTTAAGATAGATTTATGCTGCATAGATTTATGTTAAGTATCACGTTGCATTAAATCTATATATGTGTGTGTTTTGAGCATATACATATACACGTATGTGTGTATATTACGATGAAAAGCATCAGCCGTCGCGTTGAAAGGCTCAGCCAATGTAACGGAAAAACTCGTAAAAGCGGGGGTTCCCCAACCTTTTCAATTTGCAACGCGTGGAAGTTGATAAAAGTCGCCTGTTACTGTAAAGAAATCTAGATTCTATATTTTGATCTTAGACTATAGAATGATTGAATTGTGTGGCTTCTGAAAACGTATCTTTTTCAAGGTGTTCTTCGAAATTTGTTATAATTTAATTTTGTATTTGTATTAAATAAAACTAAATGAATATTTTATTTACGTAAACTCATAAACTAAATAGGATGAAAAGTATATAAAATTATATTTATCAGCTTGTTAATTTAACAGCACTTTAATTGATCAATGTTTTTCATCATTTAATTAAAAAAAATGTATTTAGTTTAATTATCTCTAAATATCATCAGATATTCTGTATTAACTTATAAAACATCATTAATTAAATTCAATTTGATAATTAATTTGGAAAAGATTAAACCAAATAGAAATGTTTAAAAATCACAAGAAATAGTGTTCGCCTCTCGATCCAACTTCGATAGAGACAGATCGTCCCAATTTTTTCCAAGAACCATTATTCCGTTTATGCTGTGTCACTTATCGAATACGTGGATACATCAGCTCGCCCGCAGAAATTTTTATATCCAGTAGAACGATCATGAGAGAGGTAGAGAATCGTGTTGTTGCCGACGTCATTCCCGGTTTCTCGGTGATGATAACAGACAAACGAGAGGCACGAGCGCCGGCCCGTCTTATCATCTTGTTATCGTTATCGCGCCGAGTTATGAATGGGCGGGATCGCGCCGTGCCGCGACTGCTTAACTTGGGGGGGAACGTCTTTCATAACGTACGAAGACTACGTTTCGCTACGAAATTGGAAAAAAGGAATAACACCGCGATCGCACCGCCGATTGCCCTGCCGCTGTCGGCTGATAATTGCAGCCCGCTTTCGTCTCGCTATTTTAAAGGACCACAATTATCCGGTCGTGTTTTAATCGTGACGCATGCGTACGTTACGCCCAATTTCTTTTTACGACGCGTAAATGATAACGCAATTATATACGTAGCGCAGATAAAAGTATAATAAAATAATTAGCCTGTGTGTCAAATTTATAAAGCAGATTACGCCTTAATGAAAATAGAATTGAAGCTGATTAAAGCCGTGGCAATTTATCCTCCAGTTTTGACGTTAAACGTTCTTTCACACCGATCCCTCGGAATCACGTATCGATTTTTAAATAAGTATACATTCGAAATTGCGACAGATTGGAAAAATGGATATAATTTGTTCAACTCTCGTACTTGAATCAGATAAATACTTTAAATATCAAAAGTTTTGAGTTGAAAAAGTTGTAGATTCAATACGAAGATATTTCATTATTTTTTTTTTCCATTAAAGCGAATAAAGCGGAGAAAGAACATACATCAAGCAAGGATTCCTTGTTCGCGTCTCCTTCGCGCTTTTTCATTTTCCGCACGACACTTCGCGCTACCCGCACAACGCGATATTCAAAGTTTTCCTTCCGAGATGAAAAGACACGAATAAGATAATCCGATTTTGTAGACGACGATAAGTCTGAGAATACGTGCACTCGCTGCGTCGTATAGTTTGACGCCCTCGAGATAACTCTCTGTGTTAAAATATTATCAGTCATAATTTAGCGCTTGCTACGAGAGAGAAGTGTGCGCATTACAGCTGACATACAACCCGGCGGAGCAAGGCGGGCTCGCGGCAACAAACTCGTTGAAACGAGGTAAGAACCAAAGGGCAGCAATGCAGCACAGCTGGAACGTGTGTGCATGCATTTTACGAACAATTACGTATTTATGCGAATCCGCCGAGAGTTGTTGCCCACGATTTGTTGAATCCGTCGCTATTTGCCTGCCGGAGATGGTAACGCTACGCCGCGCCGCGCCGCGCCGTCGCGCGGTGTAGTATATTGCGGTATCGTGTCGCGTTAAATGATACCTCGAATGCTATAAAGAGCTAGATGCAATTTGTTATGAAAAGTATCTCTCTCGTTTTCTTCAACTTGTTATTTTTTCATGTAACACGCTAATTTTTTACTGCGAAGACAAACACATTTGCTATCGTTATTTAAAATATGTGTAAAATTCCTTCTGATTTTTTACTCCACAATCGAGAGTTTCAAAATTATAATATTGTATATTTCTCTCAACAAAATTCTCACAAAATTCACTTTTAAGGTACAGCGTTACAATGCGTTTCGTTCAGCGGTGCGTGATCAATTAGTGGATCAGCATTTAATAAGTCATTACGGAGTGCGGGATCAAAATGTGGAATAAACAGGCATTTAGTAAGCTTACAGCAATTATTTAATTGCTAGCTTATCGCGTTTTTTACATCCGATGTTTTATTTATCTGGGAGTGTTACGAACCGATCGAGGGATCACGTTGTGGTTTCTAATTTCGCGCGATGTTTATGTCACGTCTGCGGTGGCCATTATCACACGGTATTACTTGCCGGCGCAATTAACGTAATTCGAGAAGGAAATACCACAATACGACCGAGGCAATAATCATGCCGTCGTGAACGTGGCGGTGAAGTGAACTTTTGCCCTGTGAACGTGCAGGCCGCGGTATTCGAAACTTGTCGTTTCATTTCAAGTGCGTCTCGTGAGTGCATCCCATGAGTGCCGTCTCCGTTGCGATTAGCGAGAGAGAGAGAGAGAGAGAGAGACTGTCGACGCAGGAAGTGCAGCCGTAATAAAAACACGAAGGCTCACGGTGTGGTGAACAATTACAGCCTACGTCAGCGCAAATGTTACGCCGTAAAGGCTTCTCTTAATCGGCCCATTTGCGGTTTAGCACACCCGCATGAAGCAAAGCTCTCGAAAGAGAGCTTCTATATCTGCGACAGTCTACAATACAACGCGCGATTGTTTCTTACGAGAAAGATTTTTAGTAACTTCGAGGTCATAGTCTAATGTGAGTTTAATTGTCTAGATTACTCTCGGAGACCTTCTGCCTCTTTCCTTTTGAATAAAAAACGAAGGAACTGTCGAGAAGTTTTTTGCGTAATTTTTATATAATATAATTGATGAGACTGTTGTAATTTATATAATGAAACATGCGCTTTAATGTCCTTCTCTTGTTCGCGCTATTATTGTCACCCGTGTGTTTCCCATAGTGTTTCCCGTATCCGGAAACGTTTCTCTGTGTTTCTGTTTGCGTGAAACAATTTGTCATTCCGCTGTTGAACACGTCCCTACTGAATTATAAACAAAATGCATACGAGATGCGTTATCTACGGCGAGATCGTTCTTATTACCTTTTTTTCATCCGACATAAATTCTTATAATTCTTTATAAAATTAGAATCATATGAAATTTAAATATGTACATATATATACGTATATCGTGTCGTAGATAAAATCTATAAAAAGTTTGTAAAAAGGTAATGGAATTATGGTGCTATTAGATTCAACCGCTTCCGAGAAATCCCAGTAGATTTCTCGAGCGCGTCGTAGATTGTTTTCCATTGCCTCTCGTAGAACTACTTATGTGTAGAATTCTCGTACGTGTAGAATATGCAAACGTGGCAATCTATGTGCTAATGGTGTTCACGTTCTCGGCTATTCCGCACAATCATTTTCGTATCGTTTACAGGGAGCATATCTGCCGCGACTCTCTGTTCTGTAGACTCTAAAGTTCTACGACGAATTCTTTTATCTAGAATTTTAATTATATACATTTGCGTATACATTTTTTCCACCTTTACCACCGTTTTATTGAATTACATTCCCTCGTATGCGCTCGACGACATTATTTCGCGTGTACGGTATAAGCAAGCAAGATTGACAATATATCTTTATACGCGCGCTTTGTAACCGACAATATTTTACGACGACAGTTTTACGCGAATCGGTGGATTTATATACATGCATAGTTCGCTCGCGGTCGCAGATTTGTATGTTCAGTTACAACGGACCCTGAGGCACAATTGATTAACAAATCATTCTCGATGCTTGGAATTGCGCGCAGATAATTGGGCGAATCCGGCGATAAGTCAGCGCCGCGACGTTAATCGCGAGCTCCGCAATTCGCCTGGATAACGGGCGATCGAGGCCCATGGAGGAATGTGAAAAGTTACCGGATCGATCGTTAATGCCTCTTTTGACCCAATGGAATGTTTCATTAATCGACGACCACTATTCAAAGGGGCTAAATGTAAACTGCGCGCTACACTATAAGCTCCGCGCACATGGAACGCGTTGATTCGCGGCTAGAAGGAATATATATATATATATTCCTTATATAGATGTATATATATATATATATACATACATAAATACACATACGCGCGAGCGCGCGCACACGTATACGGAAAGTTGGAGAAGCATGACAACTTCAACTTCTTTTTCGAGGTAGCGAATTCCATCGGTAGTTCTAAAGGCTAAGAATGCGGCGTAAGTGCAAGAGTGGCTTCTAAAGGCGCGACCTGATGTCGCCGTCCGCGCCGAATGCTGCTAATCCCGCGCTACATCGTAACGCTCGGCAGAAAGTAGTGAAAGGAGAAAAGGAGGAAAAGAATTTTCAAAAACGCAAGTTCAATTCGCACGTGAAAGTAGCTTACGTCTTGAGGAAGGAAAGAAATTTTATTTCACTGTGCACTTTTAGAAGTGAAGGAAGCAAAAATCCGGATGGAAAAGTACGTTTGCAGACATACATATATACATACATACATGGTATCCTAGAAGTTCATATTGTCGTTATTTTATATTGTTGTGTTGTGACATTGAATGCAGTAAATATAAGTAAAAATTTTTAAATCCTACCTTTGAAACTTTCCGACAATTCAATCCTACAAAAATTTAAATTGCTTCGAATGTTATTTAAAGACAAAATTTTCTAAAAGTTATCGGAAATTCTTTTTTAGAAATGCTTGAGAATCTAAGAAGTTCAAGAAAGTTTAAATTTTTTCAAAATAAAAGTATAAAATAGAAGATAAATTGTAATAATAAAGAAAAAATAGAAGAAAGAACATGAAATGTTTGAAACATTTTAGCGTTCCAAAGAAATTGTTTTAAAAGGCTATAATGTTCGAGATTCTCGTTACAAGATTATTCAAAGTAATTTGATCATCTGTGCTTATTACATTAATGGAAGTAATTACAGTAATGGAAAATGCATCCGGAAATGTTTATGTTTGTATATCTGATAAATAGCTTAATGATATGAAACAAGTTGACTTTTACATGATTTAAATTTGTGAAAAGCGAAAGAAATCACGAAAGTCGAGTATCAAGATTAGATATCATACGTTTATCTGTCACAGTGTGGTAAATTGGAAAAACTTGGGGCAAAACTTGCGAAGGTATACGGAAAATATGCGCGCGAGTATAGGAGCAGGTACAACTTTATTTACTTGGCGCAAATAACGGCGCAACCTGAATAACTGTTATCATGAAATTAATACCGGTGGCTTATTTCTGCCCGTTTACTCGAGCGATTGATTCGGTCCAATCGGAACGGCAGGTAGAATCGAAACAGTTGCCCAACATTTGCAACATGTTCGCGATAACAGGTCTACGGATAACACAGTTGGCCGCGGCACGCTAATTGATACGTGTTCTAGATACCGTTACCCGGGAGTATGCAAATAAGAGCGAAGGAGAGTAGATCGCGACGCATTACGGGCGTGGGTGTGAAGCGAGGTGAATTGAAGTGTGGCGATTGCAACTTTATGAATCGCCCCGCGGGCACGGTCGGGACAAACGCGAAAGATTGCGGATGCCAGCCAGCGCCGATCGGGGCTGAATGACACGAGTAACGCCAACTCGCATCGCCGTTGCCACCGCTTTGCAGATCCGTTATGTGCTACGTGATGGAAGCTGCCCGAAGGATCGTCGACCGGATCTCTTTTTCTCTCTCTCTCTCTCTCTCTCTCTCTCTCTCTCGGCTTTCATCGAGGTCTGGGTTTGGTGTCGCTGCTGGACCTCGAACCGAACCGAACCGATCCGCTCCGATCGACCGACCGCAGCTGCGGTCGCAGCCAACGCGATCGCCGCAACAACCGGCATCACGGCTGCACGTTTGAAGACGGCCACCCTCCTCCGTGTGATGTTGGCCGCAGCCGAGAGCGCGATTTATTAATTGACACGTCTGAGCATCATTGTCGACGCGCCGATAAGAGGGAAAGGATCGAAGCGGAAACGTTGAGAGTCCGCATGCGGGATGTAACATTAATCATCCACGCAAATACACGGTGGGATAATAGAGAGCTTATCACACAGAGAGAACGAGCGTGTACGAGCTTATATAGCTCGTAATATAGCTAATACCGCCCGATCGTGTTTACCAGTATTCGCTCGGTTTTCAAATTTTGCAAATAACTCTGTTCTTTTAATGCGCGCGCGCGATAAAACTATTTCCCGAAATAGTTTTATCTCTCGCCTTCCATCGTTATTCTTTTATGGCATCGATGAACACATAATGGATATAAAGGATATCAATGTCAAAAACACTCTCGATGTTAAAAGCGAAGCGCCAACCGATACTGCATTCTTATCGAAATACCGTAAACTCCCTATTCTATTGAGCTCGCCCTTTGTATGCGAGCGTTTACGCACGGAATGCCTTTTTTTCTCCCTCTCTCCAGGTAGACGCGGGAACGGGACGTCGCACGTTGCTCCGGTGACTCGTTTCGTCAGGAATATTTTTATTCGCTCGAATAAAACGAGCGCGCCACGCGAAGCGCGATCAGATCGATGCATTTTTAATCAATTCCGGCAACGACCGGGGGCAACGAAGAAGGTAACGGAAAAAACGCAAGTAAACGTAAAACGTGCGATGTATCCCCGGAAGTTACACGTTCGACGTGAACAGCGGATCCGACGTCGATAATCATTATGCGACTTCAGCTATATATTTCCCCGGCGAATCGATCGTTTCTACAGACATCACTAAATATACGGACACCGAATAATACTCTTTCTCAACATTATTTTAATATTGTATGTCCGCGATTTCTCTCTCGTATCACGATGAAAAAATATCGAAAAAAAACTGGACTCTTCGGAAATCGAGGATACTTTGCTTTCAATTTTGACTTTGCTTTCTTAATCGAATCTTAATGTCGAGAATTTCGTTACGAGTCAGACACTTGACGGAGCGAAAGCGTCGATACTTGAGTTAGTGAAAATGTTTTATCGAGCGCTTTTACCGTCGATACTTTATTTCCGATGTTGGGTATCTATTTCGCGCACAGGCAGTAAAGCATAGAAAAGTCCGGTGAGTAAAAGGACTGTCGTTGTGGCGCACGTTACATCATCCATAATGGGACACTTGTTCCGTCTTTGAATATTTCACGGATGAACTCGTCCCTATCGGTTTTACGTCATGACTACGCATCGATTTTGACGCAGCGCGACGCAGTACGTTCAATTAAACCGCGCTCGCGACAATGGAGGTAGTGGTCCAGTTAAATTGCGCGTCTGCACGAGGCGCCAGGTAAACTTTAAACGTTCTCCATTTCGTCATCGATCCTCCCGCGGCGTCGCCGGATTTAACTTTTGCAAATTTCGCTTGTAAATTACGCAAAAGATGCCGCGAACGAGTTTAGAACGCTCGAAAGCTCGACGCTCCATTTTCGTTTATTTTCGCGACAACTCTGACGAAAGTTTCCTTTAATTCTATCTTGCGATAGAATGCGGCACAAAGTTACAACGGTGACGGTCTCGCAGCATCGAGTAATATCTATTTATCTCTCTCTCTCTCTCTCTCTCTCTCTCTCTCTCGGCGAATTAAGAATGGAGATAAATCTGCAAGATGCCTCGCTGCGACGACGAGGGAAGGACTTCTTCTTTTCCGTCCGAACGTGCAGTTTATTCTCGCGGGTCAAGGAGCACAACGCCCTGCTGCGCCGTTGCATCGCGACTACGTCGCGATGTACTCTTTGTGCGTTACACAAAATACGCTCCCGGACGGCGTTGAAAGTGTTGCGAACAAAGTTACGAGTTGTTGACGAGCATTTCTGCCGATTGGAAAGGCGCGAACGCTCCACTACATCCCAACGTTCCTTTCCCGCCGTTTAATGGGAGAAGTTGAATTGTACGGATACTTTCGGATATTGCAATGCCCGAGCATAACGACCCAGGGTGACAATGGCGCCCGTGGAAGGTTTTCAAATTTCGTGCCCGACGCCATTCGACGTTAATTATGAGGCTTCTTTGTGCCCGCGCGAATGAACCGCGGGATTGATCTCCCGTCCAGATGATAGTAATTCAGTAACACGCAGTAATGGCCGCCGTGGTAACGGCAAATATTTTTTTTTTATTAATCGATCCATCGGATGACGTCATGTTTCCGATAATCGGCAGAAATGGAGAAGATCTGGAATGGTTGTGAGGTCACTGCCCCCCTTTGGATCTTTCCACACGAAACATTCTTTCAAGTTTTTTACATGCGCTGTTATCTCTCGTCATTTAGGTATACGTAAGGTCTCGCTTTCACCGCTAAAATGTAGGTGTTGACAAAATTTGTGAAAATTTAGAAAATTGTAATTCGAGAAAATTACAGATGCCTTTGAGCATTATCAATTTATACTAATTTTTTATCCGATGTTTAATGTTTCAGTTTATTTTTTTTGTTTATTTGTAGAAATAGAAATCGTTGATTAATGAGCAGAAAATTCATTTTCCGTAAAATGTGTAAAAGACCTTCTTTTTTAATAGGTTTTTTTCTAGCACATATAAATATTCACTTAAAATTCATTTGAAGAACCCCTCTGTTCAGAATATCCATAATAGGAGACTCTTCAGAAAATTGCGAATTAACGGGCAACGTTATATCTGTGTGCTCAACTATCGATCGGCGTGGTACGTATATACATACTCTACGAAATGTCGCGCCGGCGCTTTTATTGCCAAAAATCACGCGTGAACTTCAGAAAGGGAGGAATTCCCTCGGGGGAATGCTCGATTAGTAGCTGGCGCGAACAGGGAAATTCATTCTACTGCCCGGAAGCCGCCGGCATCAGGATGTAACAACCCCATACCGAAACAACTTTGAGACATCACGGACAGTTCCATGCGGTTTAGGCTTTACGACCCGTTACCATAAATCGGCGTGCCCAACGTGAAACTTGTTTACCATCCCAGTGTAGCATCCCAGAAGGGTAGCAGCAAGCGTACACATGTGTGTGCGTGCGTGTGTTGCGCGATAATCGCGAAGGGTTGAATTTGCAGTTTGGCCCCGAGATCGATGGCACGGATGGAAATAGATTATTAATCAATTCCGTTAGGGGCGCGTTCGCACGCAGCAAATTAGCGCTGCACGAGAGGGGAGGGGGCTAATGGAACAGGCGGAAACGGGTCGGCCGGCGCTTTAACCGGGCCACTTTTGTTTCTTATCTGCTCCCGATGGGAAGGAACGTTCTGTTATCGAACGCGTCGTTGCGCGACGATTCTTCCTCTTAATACATTTTTCTTTCTCGCCTCCCCCCTCCCCTCCATTATTAGACCACTTAATTAAGCGACGATACCGATCGGCGGCATCCGCAGCGGATACGATGATAATCGCCTTGATAAACGGCCGTTCGTTAATTAATCACTAAAGCCGGGCGTTTTTCGCCCCGGTTGCCGACTAAAATCCCCTGTCCTACCGTTAATTATATTCCGCGTGGCGGTATAATAATCAACATCAAAATGCGAACGCATTACGCATGCCACGGCAGTTAATATTTTCGTAATAAGCGTAAGATTTTGCCTCTGTCTGGTACATTCGCCACTCGTGAACTTCACGCATCGGGGGGTCCGCTTTAGTGCCGTATTCTTCTTGTAGAGAAAAAAGAAAAGAAAAACCGTGGTTATAGCTTTTTTATGAAGCCTTGCTTCAGTGAGTGGAACGTCGAGATACCAAAGTTATTCTTGCAGATTTTTTCAGGCTCTTAATGATCGTTATTAAACATTTTTGTCTTGCATCCGTCTTACCGAGTACATAAAAGCGCATAAAAAAAGTTACTTCTGCAAAGGTTAATTAATCAATTTATGAGGAAAATTGTAAACACAACGCAGAAGCTTAGAAAAATTATGAATAAGAAGTGCCGGACTGTTATTTGCAATTAAGGTAAAAAAAACCTCTTGGTAAATTAAGACATTTTAAGATCGAAGGAGATGCGTGCCTAAGAGTTATTCATAAAATATAAGAGCCTTTAAATATGCGTGGTTAAAAACTATGATTATAAAATAAATTGCTTATCGAAGGAAAGGAAAGAGTATCTCGAAACGCGAGGCGTGTGGCCTGAAGAGGAGACAATATATTTCGATACAGTTACCTCTCTCGAAGGCGATTTTTAATTCCCGATACTCGTTCCCCTCCACGAAATTCCAACCTTTCCTCCGACAACCCGTGCGACATGTAGCAAGCGACGCGGATGCAACGGTGCAATTTTTTAATTGATACGTCGACGACGTATTCCCGAGCGCCATTAAAGCGTGGGATTAAAAGGCGGAATATGCGATGATAAAAAACCAGCTTGCGGAAAGGAGAGAAAGAGAGAGAATCACTGGACATGGGGCTCCGCCCCTCACATTCCGATGAGAAAAAACGGAGCTTTTTCGACATGGGGGCAACAATCGATGAAATAATTATTTTGATCAAATCAAATTTCTTAATTTTTTACAAATTTTTTACAGGAGAGACAGAGAGAGAGAGAGAGAGAGAAAACGAGACAACTTTGGGAAAAAAAAGACAGCAACTCATTTTGGGGTCCACGATTAGTAATCAAATTATTTGGATTGTTTGTAACCTTAATTTTATTTTCTAGTTTAAAGATTTTTAAGTTATATTAATCAAGTTTCTCAATTAGCTCCGTCGCCAATCCAGTTACGCAAAGTCAATTGTCACTTAAAGGACACTAACCAAAATGTTAAGTTGCTTAACTACAAAAAAACGGTCAAAATTTCTCCCAGAGTACTTTCAATTTTCAGTTACGCGGGGTTAATTAGAAATATGATACACGTAAAATTAAGGTTACGAACAATCCAAATAATTTGATTACTAATCGTGGGCCCCAAAATGGGTTGCTGTCTTTTTTCCCAGAGAAAGGAGAGAAAAAAAGAGATGAAAGACATAATGAAGTATGGATACATGCTGTTTGACATTCAAGAATAATATTTTTATATTAGTAACATTTTTTCATTAAGACTGATTAAAAATTTATTAGAGAATGCCTCTCTCTTTTACATTATGCAAAATTTTAATGACGGTGTATGTCTAAGCATCACTGCGTATTATATTTTATAAAAATTCCAACGTGAGAAAACAAAATTTAGTAGATTTTTCCAATACTTGTTTTATATTTTATTATATATGGATACGTGTGAGCGTATGTAAAAATATGTACATCAAAATGTCAGAAGAGGTTGCGTTCGTTTTACCTCCGAACTCAACAAATTCCGAATATTTGTAATTCCGCTTTATAAATTTTCAAAAGATTTAAAAATGACTGACATTTCAATGCCCTTAAAAGCGCTGTGAAGCATTTTTAAGCCAGTCTGAACTAGTAATCTTCAATCCGCAGAACGGCAATGCATTAAATATAATACCCTGTCTCTCTTTTTTTTTATTCGACAGAGATTGATTTGATGGCGTGATTGCCGCGATCGATGTAAACGTTTCTAAAATGCAATCGCTATTGCAAATTTAAATTTTAGAATTATAAATTAAGCGTTGAAACGGGTGAAATCTTGAAACCGGAGAAAATATACGAAATATCCGTATGCAGTCGAGGTAGAATAATTTTATCTCCCCAAATTTCTCGTTGCGGTGGCGGCTTTCGCCGGTGTGATGCGAAACTCATTTCGATGTCCGTCCCACACAGAGCGTGTTCATAATTGAGGCGCTCAAAGGAGAAAGGGCGAATCAGGATTATTTAAATATGCAACACAATCTTGTTTAGCAAGACGGTTTAAGAACTGATTACAGAGCTTTGCTGTATGTTACTTTGCAACGTTGCTTTGCTACTCGATATTTATCTTGTTAAAATACGCTTGCTTTATTATAGTTCTTGTCAATCTCGCGCTCCAATTTTTAGATACCACGCCTGGGAATAAACGTGCGTATCTCGTGCTAAAAGTATAAAGAGTATAAATAAAATGCTATCCCTCATATATTTTATAAAAAAAAATGCAATGTTCGGATGATTGGATGTGGCGTGAACAATGTTGATTAAAAATAGCCTACTGTTCAAGGTTCTCCCTTAAATTTACAAAATATTCCTTACAAATATATAACATGACAGAACTGTCTGGTCCAACTGTCTCGTAACTAATGTTACATCGAGAGACCAGACGTTTGATTGATATACATGAAATCTATATATATAAAAACTGGTGTTACACCCATATAAAACCCACGGCCACGAATGACCATAGCGCGAAGGCAAAATGCATATGTCCTGCCGGTGACTCTCGCAGAAAGGGATGAATGTTCCACCGATGGCCATGTAACGCCCGGCGTGTTAATATCGAAAAATTTAAAAAAGCGTGACAAATGGTAATTCCTGATCGAATTTTTAGCCAGAAAAAAAAACAAAGCCAAGTCTCGCTTTGTTGAGAAACCCGTGGTGGACAGAAAGCGCGCGAGTCATCGCATTAATAATACTTATTGCACGATTTATACGATAAAGTGAAGTGAATTTATACGATATTGCGAGATATTTTATAAATTTTACAATACGCGTCGGCAGCACGTCGCGATTAAGCTCGAGGGAAAATAAGAAATTCAGCAGAAGCAGCAACGGATCGAGAAACAAATAAATCTTAATCCGAGTAGTGGCGTTTTAAAAATGTATACGTTGTGACTTTTAAACCATTTTAGAGATTAGCGTTAATTGCACCAGCTCTATATTTAATTGGATAGTGCGTTAGGATTATTTAAGGATTTACTTGCATTTTCCTCTTTTTTTTTCTTTTTAATGGAGCACTTGGAATCCACTTTAGCTTAGTACTTTTTTTCTAAATAACATCGTTAAAAAGTATGACCGGCATATAGTGTAATTTTAAAAATTAAAATGCTTTATATCTTCCTTATTTTCAGCGCTACTATATGTTATGAATACATACTTATGAATACATACATTATTTTTAAAAAAACTTTACATTTCTCTCCCTTAGTGAATGCTCCAAAACTCAAACCGTTATAATACATTGAAATAAACTCGTTGCATTACGGATAATCTGCTTATCCTATATTTGTAAAGAATTTATTTCAAAGAAATGTGACAGTACATATTCTTCGTATATATTTCTCTCGATATCTTTTTTATCCATAAATATAACTCTTTAGAGGAACCTTTGTTTTTAAAATCATGTGAAGCTTTGTAGTTTACCTTGATAATTTTTATTTCAATAAATCTCGAATTTTAATACTCTGTCCAAATAAAATTCATTTGACAGAAAAGAATGTTTCTAAGAAAAATTCAACTATTTCTCTGAATTCTTCGAGTCTTAAATTTAATTCCTGACGAAGATCTTCCATCTCTAATTATTTATGACAAAAAATTACTGATACTTTCGAGAAAAAAGTGCGATTCTTAAAGAATTATACACAAGCGAAAAGTAGCGCGAGATATGGGACACCCTATATACTATTATGATTTTCGTTGTGTTTTTATTCTCAGGAATAAGAATACAAAGAAATCAAAATAATAACGTTTCAGTCAAGGTTTCCCACCGTTAATTTATAACGTCCTTCTACGGTAGTTTATGCAGAAACAATAAGACAACGTTGAACACCGCCGTAATTGCGGTGCAAGTCTGTCTCGTTTGTTTCGGTACATTCTACAAGAATGCCGTAATATACCGTAACGAAAGTGCATCGCCTGGACGAAAAGGAGCCGACGGAATCGTGCGCGGTAAGCGAATTAAAAATTCGCATATCGAGACTCGCGGAGAGGAGGAGACAATCAATCGGATGTTTAACACAGAGAATTTGTTTCGATGTTTAAAAACACGTCTCCTTTTTTAACATCTAAAGATGACTTGGAAATAATTTAAACGATAAAATATCTGAACGATAACGATCGGATGGACGGGCAAAGTGGCTTTGAAACATTGTCAAGCGTCATTTCAAAATTATCGATCTCGCATAACTTCAGCGACCATTATGAAACCATGCGGCCGTCATGGCGGCTACAAGGTTGCAAGGAGGTGGGTCTCTTCAGAGATGTTGTAAGGGGGACAGGGGGAGGGGGGCGCAGATGCCTTCGGGTGTCAGTCTACGGGAACGCCGCAAGGGCGGCAAAACTTTTTGCTCCTACTTTGTTCCACTTGAAAAAAAAAGCGTAAAAACAATATCTTTACAAGTAATTAATCTATTTTTCTTTCCCTTTATGTCGCTATTTCAATTTTATGTTCACTTGCGACGGTTTCTTGAGTTCTCTATTATAAAATTGATAACGTCGCCGTCGATTGAAACGATAATTAATCGCCTTCGCAAATTGTAATTAAATCCCAGATTGTCGATGCGATGAGAAACGAGAGACGTTGTTCCTCTCATCAACCGTATCGATAAGAATAAACCCTGATAATGTAATCCGTAGCACTGTGGAAATTTGAAAAATTAATAATTAGTGAGGTAGTTAATTAATTATTTGAGAAAGTGCATTAGATTTATCTTTCTGGTTAATAAGAGAGAATTTTAGATGCACATTATAGTCCAATTTGATTCCGGAAATATTTATCGTATCGTACGTCGAATGGGAGGGCCCCAACTACATTGTGTGGCTGCGGGGCACCATATATTCCCCATACGTCTTTGGATCCCTTTCTTCCCAGGCAACAGTCGGTTGAAGCGCATTTGTTAGCGATGCAGAATTCAATCTCTACTTCGCGGCAAGGAACAACGGATTCGTCGTGAAGGAACCCGACGAAAAACTTGTAACGAAACAGAAGAGACGTGCGCAGAAAAAGGAGAAGCGAATGGTCAGAAAATGAACATCGACGCTTGAATAGAAATGCCTCGAATCGACTAAAATAACGATACTTCGGGATATTCGAAGGAATGAATTTTTTGCAATCGCGGTGTCGGGATAATCAAGACGAAATTATACCTATATTATAAAAGCGCCTTAATGCTATACTTACCTTATTAATATTAAAACTACCGCGTTGCACACGCACACACACACACATACATTAAAAAAGTACACGGACAAGTTTGGTAACCCATAATCAAGATTCTTAAAAATTGATTTTTTTTCTATCGGCAATTACATTGTTTTCGGTCGTAAACAACAATAGTCTCAGATACTGGAAAGATGTCACAAAGTTGTTGCAACTTTGAAAGACGAAATGCAGCAATCCGTGAAATTGTTTCGTTCAAGCGCCATGGAAAACGGTTGTGGATCGTGGTTGGTGACGTGATTGTGGTTTCTACCGAGTTCCAAGTTTTTTTTCCAAGCTAGCACAGCGAGCAAAGTTTCTTTGTCGGTATCAAAGCCGAAGTATTGGCATGACAATGTTGCGTCGAAGTATCGTTGACATATGTTCTATTGTGACATATTGACACGTCGACTCTGGATGGTTGACAACGAAGAAGAAAAAAAATTACGATAGCGAGGATAACAATGTAGACAATGTCCCGTTATCGCGAGCATTCCTAGGGGCGTGCGAAAATATTCGCGCGTTATATTTACGAGCGAGTAGACGCTGGGGCACATAACTTACCGTAGTGCCAGGATCGAAACTGGTTTTGCGCTGGTGGTGGCTGCAACATAGTAATAACGATCGCACGAATAAAACGACCCGCGTCGAAACCGCTGCAACACTGTAAGCAGGTCCATTATTAATCGATGCGCCGTATCTAAGTGTGCAGAAAAAGCAAGGATAAAGGGAATAGCCGGGGGTTCCTACGCGGGATAAAGAAAAGGAGAGCGTGTTGGCGGCTGTCGAGCGAAAAATCGACATGAAGGGCACACGGAGAAAAGAGAGAAAGAGAGGACTCGCGCGAAGGAGGGAGGGAAAGAGAAACGGAGAGATGGAATGAAGTAGAAAGAGAGAGAGAGAGAGAGAGCGAGAAAAATGGACATAAGCAACATTGTGAGAAGAAGAGAGAACGACAAAGGACATCGCATAATGGTACCGCGAGAATACCGCGCGGTAAAAATCACCGCCATTTATTATCGAAAATTTGAACGTTGATGTCGATCTTATCGCGCGATTAGCAATATCAGTCAAGTCTTCTTTTCCGTTAATGGTATTTTCCTCTCGTCTCTTTGATCGCACGCTTGCTCGTAATCATCCATCAGCGGTATGCGCTAAGTATACGCTTAAGTAATAATACGAACAACATACATCTATATATATATATATATATATATATA
>VBVR01003305.1:0-18129 GCA_011638315.1 Tetramorium parvispinum
TATATATATATATATATGTATATGTAGTTTGATTTGTTCTTCTTCCAATTCTAATTCTGTAAAAGAACAACGAACGAGTTAGATGAAAGTTAAATCAAAACGCGGTGTCCGAGGGAAACTGCTTCTCTCATAAAACTCTCATAGTTTCGAAATTCAATCTATCCCGCACAGTGGTAGAGGTCGATGTTTCGGGCGACGCGCAAATAATGTCGTCCGCCACTCGCCTTTCACGCACGACGCTCGAGATAAATCGCAGGCTCGTTGAACGGGGTGCCCGGACGTAACAACGGGTGCCGTAAGTAACAAGCCGACGTAAAATTCGTCAGCGACTCCCGGAGAGCCTCGCCGTTCACCGCAAACTGGCGCGGGAGAAAGCTGCTCGTGGAAGAAAGGGGCTCGTAGCGCTTCGCCATAAATCACCGAGCTGGCTGGCGACCCGACGATGACAGCGACGACGTCGACGACGACGATGATGACGAAGCCCTCGACGTCGCGCGCACAAGCTGTGCAACGCCATCGAGCCCGTCGCGTCCGCCTCTTTCGCTCCATTTCGTTCGTTTTCGCCCGCAGCTATCCTCACAGCATCTTGCGCTCTATAATGACTGAGATACGTCCTTCCGTGTCGCACGTACCCGTCATAATTTTCAACCTCTCCCAACCTCCATGACTCTCGACCGTCTCGCTATCCCGGTCTCTCTCGCGCCGTCAAGGCAGTAATAGTTTTCCCGACGGGTATTCTACGTTCAACTTGAGGAGAAATATTAAAAAAGAGGAGACTGGATACACACAAGAATGAAACGGTAAAACTGACAATTTTTCAATGCCGTTATCTTGTCTATTTAGTTCGCAAATTGTTATTTAAACTTCGTGTCTCTTTTGATATTTATAACACAAGTGGGGGAAAAAGAGACATAAATAATATTTTATCTCTTAATATTTAATAGAATTTATCATTGTGTATTTTAACCACAGTTACGGTATGCAGGCTCGAAAAATATAGCGAGAAATATTTCTTTTTTACTGCTTAGCTTCGTTCTCTTCTCAGAGTTCATTTCGGCGACGGGGTATCGCGTTCCGAATAAAAGTTGCCGCATTCCCCTCGAGTTGAAGCGCTTCTGGAGCGTCGAGGGAAAGAGGGGGGAAAAAGAAAAGAAAAGAAAAGGAAAAAAAAAAGAGAACGGCTAGGTAACGCAAAGCATCGCTGGTCATAGGTGCACGCGCTCGTCCGCTCGCGCGCGGACACGTGCATGCACGCGGGGAGGCGTTGTCGCGTGTATTGTATCGCGCGATGGAGCGTAACGCGACCGCCGTACGATAGCTCGTTCGAGCATGAAACTCATGGACGTCACGCGTTACCCCTAGCCGTCGCTTTAAACGGGGTTCGTAGGGGTGCGCGATATAAACAAATATCACCCGGCTAAAATTGATCTCTCCCCACGATCGCTAGCGAGCGATCTCCCCGCCGCGCCGCGGCGCCGCGTCGCGTCGTCACAGCCACGGCATTGCTCTACGGTGTCTGCGGGTCTACGCGAGCGTGTACGTGAGCCGCGTTATATGCGAGATATCGATGAATTCCGGCTATGGACGCAATTCCTGAGGCCGGGAGCGAATTTGAGACTAATCGGAATTTCGGGCCGCGGGGTAATTGGCTACGTAGAATTTTCTGATTGGCTAAGTGAGACGGAGTTACATGCGTGTTGCCGGGATATACATTCGAATCTTGCACGCTGGAGGTAATGGGCGGTTTTGCACGGCGGTTACGCGAATGCCAGCTGCACGAATTGCAGTCCTCGATCTGCGCGCGTGTTTACTGCAATTGAAAGCGGCGGCTGCATGGCGAAATCAATGTTAATTCTGTCTTGACTCTGTAGGCGACACGAGGAAATAATATATTAGATGCCGACTATACTACGGCTAGACCCCAACATATGGCATGATAAATTTTGTGACGTAGATAAGTAATTACTAATGCAAATAAGAGGTGTACCTCTATACTAATAAATTGCAAATTACACTTACGGTAAAAACTATTTGTAACTATTTGTCGTCACAAATGTGAAAAATTTCTTGGCTTGGCATCATTAAAATGTTCTGATTTAGTTGCATATTGAGGCTGCGCAGATAATAATTTACAATTTACAAAGAAGTTATGAAATAAATTGCAATTTGCAATATTCTCTCGATTTGTTGCTCCATCGAATATGATGGATGATGAGAGTCTATGTTTCATCATTGAAGCGCACTAAAGTCAGCCACGTGAATCCCGTAATTTTCTGTTAACAGACATAATTGTCCTTAGCGATAACAAGCGTAATTTTGACGTGAGTCAAATGAACGTATTCACCCAGATAGGACACCTAGTCTCGACTACCTTGCAACCCTCAGATCCTTATTGTTCTGCTACGTTAGGGCGAAGACTGGCGAAGGGGATGCGTAACGACCCTCCAAGCCTCGCGTTTTGCTCCTAATTTGTTAAACACACCTCGTCAAATATATTAATCATTCTTACTTTGTAACTCTTCTTAATATATCATAGTGGGTAGTTTAGAACATTCATTCCAATTATTATTATTTCATGCACGCTTTATTTTTTTGAAAGATTCTTTAGTTGTGCAATATTATCCTATTACAAATTGATTGTTTTTAAATAATGAAAGATTTTTAGGTGCCAACTTTAATATTTTATAACAAAAAACTAAATAGACGCATTGTTCAAATTTATATTTTATAGCAATATTTTCTAGGTGAAAGATTAGCCTACGATGAAGTGTCACGGTTAGATCCCTTATTTATTTATGTCACCACTGTGCGATCCTTATAAAATGCATACTGCGCGCTCACCCTCCTTACTTTCCGCTCAATGCGCCATCGAAGACTCGTGCTATAGCATGCAAACTAAAAGCCCTTGCTCCGGTCGGATGGAATGCGAGTATATTTCGCATTTGCACTCAGATAGTAAACGACGAGTATCCGTTACTTCATATAGTAGTTTTCTAGAATTCCGATTAAATCTTGTTGGAGTCTCAATTGGAATATGCATGTTTAACGTATTTTCAATTGTTTAATAAATAACTAATATGCTTAAACATGTATATCTACTTTAAATCGCTAATGAATGTCGATGATAAATTATTTACGTTATCATTTAAACGCTAAAAACTAGTTGAAATTATTTATGAAGATAACATTAAACTGCAATCTAGTTTAATAACTCTAAAGATATAAATAATTTTATACCTTCAAGGTATAAATAATTTTATATTAAAAGATCTTTGTATCAAACAAAAAGAGTTCTTTGAAAAAATTTTGCCAGAAATAATTATTTATATATTTTTCAAAATTACTCGAGTGAGATTGAATGCTATCATTTTCATTTATGTAATTAATCGGAACATTTATACATGTGCATATCGAAGTTTCATCGAAGTTTTATAAATTATAACATTTGAAGAAAATGTACAAATGCCTGACACTTGATAGTTGTATCGAGCGTAAAAAGAAAAAGAAAGGCGAATCTGTGTATGCACTACTGCAGTGCAGTACAGGTGCACATTAGTCAAGTTCACGAAGCCGAATGGAATGCATCCTGAAAAATAAAACCCTCGGCAAATGTGGCGCAATGCAGCAGGATTTCACATTACATTGATGAAGACTAAATAGGAAAAGTAAAAGTTATGAATCAGATGAACGGGTATTTAATACAATATTATTCCGTACAAAATAATTTGAGTTTGCATAGCTTGCTAATAGGATTATAGAAAGTAGAAATAACGAAACATGTATATGACAGATCGATGACGAGTGTCGATGATTCCCTATCGCATTATGAGAACACGCGTGAAAATTGTTATTATTCATTTATTAATATAATCTTTTATTGTTATACGTAATTGAGACAGAATATTAAATTTGTAATACATAATTTATAACGTAATCTTGATATTTAAATATGTAATTTCTGTATATAACCTGTATATAAATTTGCGATTCTACTATTTCGTCATTGCCGTAAATATAAACTTTTGTAGACTTGAATTATATATATGTTACTATGTAGTTAAGTAAGGAGCTGCAGTTCCTCACTTAAGAAACTTTCTTGGACAAAATGGAAAAAAAAACTGCATCGATTAACGCATTAAAAACATGGAGACCCATTTATTTCATTTTAAGAAACAAAAAGGTTTATAAAAGTATTTAATGTAAAACTCTGCTCATTTTATGATATCTTACTCGAGGGCTATAAACTGAAAAAGATTGCAGAGCAGAAAATCTAGAATGTTAACATTAAACTTGCTAAAAACTAAGGTTTATTACCAACCACTCTGCTCAATAGCTCTTATTTCCTTCACAGAGAAATTGTTAAAAATTGCGAGTAAAAACGGTTCTTTTTTTTAAAAAGCTAGCGTTGGCAACCAAGCTATTAACTTGTAATTGCAGTCTTGATGAATTCATTCTATCTGGTCTTTAAACTATGTTCCTCTCCGAATATCGGTCCGCATGGACAAGTTTGGATGTACGACTAAAGTTGCGATACAGTATGGAAACATATCTAAATGCATACTCCACTCATGTTTCACCTAACATTCCGATTCTCTGATAAGTGCCTCTAAAATGTAACATATGAGAGCTCGACGCGCGAGATCACTTGTCGCATTTTCCTCTATCTGGAATCAACTCTATCGTCTGTAAATGCAAATCAATGGTATGACAAGAATTTCGTAATGGAGAACAAGAATGTCGAACAATATTAGCGCGTCGGTCAGTCGGGTAATATTGAACTATATCCTAATTAATCGACCTGGCACATATTTCAGTATGGAATTATGTATATTATATTCGCGATGCAAACGTATGAACAGTGAATAAAGTTTTTTACAATGTAAGATCGAGATTCATATCTGAACCGTTCCAAAAATCGATACAATTTACGAATTTTTTCATTGACTGCGAAAAGAGACACGCTACCAAAAAATAGATAACATAGATGTGCTTTACGGATTTTATTAAAATAAAAAATTAAGATACCGTATTACTCATCATTACTGAGAATATAATTAAAGAGTAAAAAGAGTGACAATTACGAAATTATATTTTCAAAAAACATAAATATTCTTATAATCTTATTATTTTTATTAAAACGATTTAATGTTCATTTTATAAATTTTGTTTTGTTTGTAAAATATATTTCCTAGACTTTTATACTTACATTTAAATTTTATTTAAATTTTATGATATATTACATTTATACATAATATGGCACTGTCAATCAAACTATTGATTTCGAAAACAAATTTTATCTAGTATTACTTTGCATTAATAATTTATGGCGACGCGTGAAGGACAATGTGAAGCGCATATCAAAACGAGATTACTGTGATGTATCTAGTAACAATTAAATCGTTGCGAATAAATTAAATGAGCTATTAATCATCTATGTATGCAAAATGTTCTTGGTCTATTGCAATATGCAATATATGTAAAATAAATTTAGTGTCTCGTATTATATTATAAATTAATTATAATTATTTAATGTTTACGTTTATAATTAAAAGCTGTTTTCTAATTAATTCGTAAATGAATGATTTTGATCCCGAGAAAGAAAATGACAAATTCTTTACTAAATAAATTTATTATTGTTTTCTTCTTTTGACCTATTGTGGTTTGAATTTCTTAATGGACACATACTATTTTAAAAAGAAGATGGGAAATATATTATCCGAAAATTCCCGCAAAATCTTTTACATCAAAAAGGAAAACGTGCATGATACGATTGGAAAATATGTATTTATAATTAAAAAAAAATAAATCACTAATGCACAAATCGGTAGAACACAAAATCGCTGAAGTACTTTTGCAAACTACCGGAGATTTGTGAATTGCCAACACACGGATAATATATATCTTGCACATTCATACAACGCATCCCTGACATTTCCTGTTGCATTCTATGTCTCGTTCCAATGCAAAGTTTACGACGGCTCTTTGAAACGTTGGCGTCACCAAAGCGACAGCAGTTCCTACGTTTATCCGTATGACGTCCGAACTCCCCTTCCTTCTCTCCCAGAGTCTCTCTCTCTCTCCCCCTCTCTATAGAAATATTTTATCGACTCTCATCCATGGTTGCGTCCACCTTCGCGGACACGCGAGCTTTCACGCTTGTCCTTTATGTTTGTGATCCCTGCCTACATTAATTACCCACACTACTCCATCCTAAAAAGAATCTGCTCGTACGCGACGCGTTCATTATTGTCCTTTTTCCAGTCGGACTATACCGGCGCATGGCGCGTCCGGAGTAAGATTAACGCCTCTCGAGATTGCACATTTTCCCGCTCGCCCACGGTCCACTCTTCCCGGGATTACGTTCCCCGTAAAAGGACTTTTTTCGCGGTTATTACTAGTCATTAGTGTTGGCGAAATAACTAACTGCCCGTGGCATAATTTCCTCCCGCGGTTGTTATAGGATTAAACTAACGTGGCGTTACTTGTACGCGCGCCGCGCGCGATCGGTATTTAGTTGTAATGCGATTACGTAGGGTTCACGTGAGATCTGCTTTGTTTCTTCTTTCAGCGATAATGTTGTTATGTGGATAGAAAATATTGCAGTTTTTATTTAATGCGCCGTAGTGTAGGACACACTCGTCGTTAGCAAAAACTCACTCCAATTACCGAGAAAGAATTGTGCCACGTTTTATAAAGATTTTCGTATATACTACTACATATTTTTTCTAACCAATATTTTTCGTTATTGTTATTGTTAATTTTGATGTAATAAATAGAAAATATATATTTTTTATAATCTTGACGTTTTATATATGATGATATTTTATTACATTACATTACTTTCTTGCTTGTTAATATAATCGTCAATTTGCAGTAATTATGAACTAATAAATTTCAGAGCATTATAAATGAATAGCGGCGGAATGTGCGCTTATAATTTCCTTCGCTGGATTATATCGAATTACGCGAGTTTCGTTTATGCTAAATTTCGCGATGGGCGAGCGAGCGCGCAAAAGTGATTTCATGAGTTTACAAAACAATTATTCATCAATTTTGCATTCGCGATCATCGCGACGGAGGATGGCTGCATCATCGCATTATCGCTCTTCTTTTTTTCCTTTCGTTTTCTTTGCAGTTGCAACATGCGGTGGCACGAGAGTTACGGAGAAGACGTCGCCGTGGATTTGAATGCACGTTGTTTGCAACGGCAGTTAAGAATCTTCGCAGCGGAGAGGAAGCGCGGTTTTGCAAAATTAAAGCGTTTTATTCAAATCGAATGTACTCGTACGGGAGAAACGAGAAAAACGTGAGGAAGTAGGTCGCGACGAGAACTCTTCCTACTCAGAGTATTTTTCTTCGCGCCATTATGAACACAACCATTTGTCAGTCCCGTCGCCCGCGAATCATCTTTTTCCATTGACGAAGCTCCCGGAGTTAGGATAAGAGAAAACGAGAGAGGCAGGAAGTTATAATTTCTTAGCAAAGTCTGTCTATATCATCTCTAGGATTAAATGCATTTAAGGAATTTCCGATTTAATATACATTACAAAATGTGATGAACTCGATTATATTAGATGACTCTTTTGTATAAGAATTGCTTAAAAAAATTCTATTTTCTATGATATACGAATCTTTCTTTCCAATATTATAATTTTCTTGGATAATTTAAGTTACTTGATATTATAGATATTAGATATATTCAAGTTGCTTGATATTATATATAATTTATAGTTTGACACAACTTATTTATTATAAACTTTTTGTCTATTGAAATCTCTTTTATTTACTTTCATTTAATTGTATTTGAAACATTAAGAGAATGAACATTGAAGAGAAGTTGAATTAAAATATTTTGTAAATAATTTAAATGACGATTTTTTCTTTGTATTAAATTTCAATTTGTATTAAAAATACAAATTGGTTTATCATATAAATGAAGAAAAAGAGCAAGATATAATATGTATTTAAAAAGTTTTAAATAATACAGCTTTAATAATATGTTAAATAACTACTATACTTTAACTACTATACTTTTGTAAAAATTGATATTTTTAATTAATACAAGAGTTTGCCAGTTACTAAGGTAAGCCAACCGGAGTAAGTCGAAGCGAGTTTAATAAAAAATTCGATTCTGCGTGCCGGACGAAGAAACTTCTCGTGATAAAAGTTTCAATTTTATTATGTTTCATAAATACGGCGGTAGAATAGTTATTACATAGTTACGGAGCTATGTCGTTAAAAACGCGAGGGCTTTTGATCTAACGTAGTTGTTGCTTACGTTTAATGGCACGACAATATTAAGTTGCACAAGGCTTTTCGAACTTTGCTTACGCGAAACAGCTGAGGAAAGGAAAAAAAGCAGGAGCCTGTAATCTCCAATGACGTTGTTAATGCTAATACGAAACTTCATCAGGTTTAACGTAGAAGCGCGTTCACGTTACCGCGCTACGTGTTTGCATCTCCGCGTGAATTTAACGCTACGATGCCACCGGTTCGATCCTTCGCATCCTTCTCTATACCTCCGGTAACAATGTTGATAGTTAATAGTTGCTGTTCGCTTATCCGAGCAATAACATGCTACGCGATGCGAAAACGAAGAGTACAATTTTGAAATTTGTCGTAGCCGATCGCAATCGGATGATAAATCGATACGATTCATGGTGAAAACGATATTATTGAGATCCTCGTTATTCGCGATAGAATGGGATTTCAGTCCTTAATCTATAATTTTCAATAGCTGCATTCACACCGCACAATGGACACTGCATTCAGACATCGTATTCCGGCCGATGAGCTCATTCATTGCGATTGATGTTTATCCACGGCTTTAGGAAACGAAAAAAAAAGAACGAGGTAGGAAATGATAGCAAAACGCAGAAATATCCCTTAATGCCTTTAGTAATATCTTGATTGGTATTTATCTCATTTCCTTTCAAATCGATTTTTTTCGAGGCTTCGGAGTTAAAGCTCAATTATCGTGAAAATCATTAAAAATTAAACGCGAACGAGATATTCTCAGATTTTCAATTTCTGGAAATCAATTTAAGTGGATTTTATTAATATCTGAGATCAAAAAATATAAAAAATATGCTTAACCTTATGTTACTCGCATGAAATGCAAATACACCCCTTAGAAACCCATTAAATTTTCAGAGTAAAACTTTTATTAATAATATGCTGCACAAATTGTTTTTCACAATTAAATAAACTTTTGTGCTTATTTTTATCTAGAAGATATGTAGAATATCATCTACCTTTATTTAATTATATCATCAAAGAGAATAATGAAAACTGAGGTATAATGTTTGGTACAAAATACATCTCACGCGAGTTAAAAAAAACTACGTGAATAACATAGGGTTAATAAAAATTTTTCTAAATAAAGTTTGTTTCATTTTAGAAAACATATATAAATCGAAAAACTATTATAAAATCCACGCCAAATAATTTGCAATTAATTAATCTTTAAGACAAGTTTGCTTCGTTCAACGCATATAAATCAATGTGAAATACATGAAATTAATTACTCTATATTGCGCATAATAAATTGGGTCATACTTATCATTCGCTATCGTTTTGCATTTGACTGATTCGACGTATTTTATTGTGCAACAGTTATAATCGCTAAACTAAATGACACGACTGCTCCAAAAATGATGCTCCAGCCAACTGATATAAACGAATGCCAAGATTTCTTCTGGCCCTGATCTACCATTTACATTTCTTATGTTGGATTCATAGATATCGACGAAGCGAGTCTTTATACAGGGTGTCAGAAACAAAAGTACCCACACGACAGTTGGTGGTCAAACCGAGAAGAAAAGTCATGTACATTTTACAAAATTCGCAATAGTTATTGAGATATCGATGATAATGTCTAAGCGAATAAGCGCGCGGAAAATCGTAGGTAAGACGCGGCAAGCGACTGAGATCAGCAAGAGGCGGTCTAATCGAATGACGGTAGGCGAGCGGCGAGAGGCGCGGGACGAGCGCTCGCGCTCGCTGTTCGCTGCTCCTCCCGCGCCTCTCGCCGCTCGCCTACCGTCACTCGATTGTAAAATGATACATGATTTTTCTTCTCGGTTTGACCCGATCTACCACCAACTTTCGTGTGGGTACTTTTGTTTCTGACACCCTGTATACGCGTCGACGTTGATGGAAAAGCTGCCTTGGTTCGTCAGATCAATCCCATTTTTGAGACTGATTTATATTAGAACATAAAGATTTCAATTCTGCGCTTTATGTGATGTAAATCAGAAACTATATTCCAGCCGTGAGAGTCGCAAGCTTTATCTGGTACACAAAATATCGCTTTGGAATTGATATGGGAAAATATAATTTATAACCGCACGACATAACTTGTAATGCTTTGCAAATTCTCATTTTACATTTCTCTAAAAACTTGCCTATTTTTATAAAAACTAATCTTTTTACGTTTATAAAAACTAGTCTTCTTCCTTTTCCTTTTTTATAAAAACGTTTATAAAAAAGAATCAATTGTCAATCAATATTCAATAACTTTTTCGAATTAAGAAAGAATCATGATCTTTGAAAGCGCATATTGTAATAAATTTGTAAATGCTACCTAAAATTTTATTTTATTTTGAAGTTTTTATATAAGAAATATATCTTTAATCCTCCCCACATCCTCGTTGGTTTAATAGACATATACAATAATTATAACACTGATTTGATATTAATAACAAATGATATTATTTTATCAATCATACAGAAATTTTTTATGGTTCGCTGGAATTTTTCGATTCACTCATGATTGAAAATGCTCTTTTTCCTCTTTTTTCTTTATTTAAAGAATAAGTATTTTTCTTCTTTACGTATGACGGAAGTCACGGACGATTAACGCGCGCATCGCAGAAAATCAGGTCACGTTGGAAAACGATAAAGCCATAAAGCTCGGGAAACTTTTTTCTTTATTAAAGAGACCGTTTCCGCAATCCCACCACACAACTCTTTTCGCGCAGCGCCATAAAATTATATTGTGTTATTGCTTGCGGTTTAAACTCACACCGACGACACGAGCAATAACTCGCAGATGCGACTGCGATCATGGCCCGACCCCAGTCGAACTCCCGAGTACGTAGTAGACATCGTCTTGATTCCGCACCATGTCGATATGAATGAATTTCTGCCATGCGATACACAATATTGCCATTACGTTTGCAAAACAAGATGAATAATAAGAGAGATACGTGCCCGAGATTATAATTAGGAAATGTAAAATTCATCGTATAATCTTCGCGTCCTCAGTGTTTCATGCAAACAGAATATGTATCTTTAAGCAGCTTAATTTTTAAGAAGATTCAGATTATTAAAAGAATTAATTCATCTAAATTAAGAATACTGAGTGCTTTTATTTGTAATTTAAAAGTGTTAACTACAGCATTGAGATATTATTGCGATCATGCATAAATTCAGTGATATATTCTTACAAAACATGGTAAATTTAGTATAATAGGTATTTTCGTAATTCAATTTCGTAAATTCAATTTAATGTAATTTAGCAATATATCAAAGAGAGGATTATTTTACATAGCGCCGTTAACGGAATCGATCTTTCTCGCATAAAATTGTTTTAATTTGCAAACACATGTCGGAAATCCCTCAATGTCACATTCATATCGCGCGACATTCAACGATCGATATTCAGCAGACTAGGTGATTTCCCGAACGCAATTTTAGACATACCGTGCGCGAGTATTCAAATGCATTCTTGCAATGAGGATTTTTATTTGAAGGCCGCTATATCTCTGGTTTATGAAGATGGAAGATCAGTATTGACCTCCGAACGTCGATAAGCCGCGAGCGAGGCTGCAGCCATAAACGAGAGCCCACATCATCTTTGACGAATAACCGATCCGCGGAAGATGGATGTAAACGCGAACGCGGAACATATGTAAAACATGAACGGGTTAAACGGTCGTAACAACCTCGGGAAAAAGTCGATCGCTCGGTCGACCCAATACGATGCAATCGTGGAGATTCAAATCTCCGCGAATGCCAAAGTATCTCCTCGCTTCTTCTATGCATTTTGGTGTTCCCGCGACTCAGAGAATATACCGTCGAGCGAGGACAAGTATCGTTTTAAACCAAATGAGTATCTAAGATAGACGTTTTATTCTTTCCCGCGAGAGTATATATACTTTTTTTTCGCCACGCTCCGGGAACCGCATCCGCTCCGTTCGATCGGCTTCTTTACTCTTCATGACAGCCAGTATGGAAATGAAGCATTTTCACGTCTCGAAACGTGTTATATCGACGTGAATGTAACGGCTTGATATATTACCTTTATCGCGCGATCCTTTCGATTCGAGACGATACTTTGAATGCGGAAACATCGTTATCGAGGCGCGTCGTAATAAACTTTAACCGGCAAAGCATAATGGAAAAAGGGACAGTCATCTTCCATTGTGTGCTCTCGTTTATTTCGGTGTCATTAACATTTTCCGACGAGAAAGAAGAGAATAAGGTACACTTGCTATAGATTACATCTGCAAAATTTTGCCGTCTTCGATTTTTATTCATACGATTTATGCGTAAAAGTAGCAAAAAGAAAATAGGCCAGTCGAGAAATAAATGATTAAGCATAAAAATTAATACTCACCAGCCGATGTCGTCCTGCTGGTCTGCTCCTTCGCCGCCGACGGGAACGCACTCACCGTCGGAACCGAAAAATACGACTAATTACCGCGCACGCGTTAATTAGTCGTCACTCGGCGTCACTTGGCGCGCGTAAATAACGCGAACGCGACGATACTCCGGCCGTTAATCTCGCAGCACTGCGTCTCGCGATGATAAAATTAATGAAAAATTCAAAAGACAGAATAACAGCGGCAGACGCCGACGGCGGCGCAGCACCACCGAACTACGTCGCGCAACTATGACTATGAAAGTAAAATCTCGTTTTCGTCGTCACTCTCAATATCATCGATATAACTGCACTTCGTTTACTCTTTCGATGTGTAATTAGCGTGAAAGGAATACGCCGCGCAAAAACGATCTCGCCTTCCGACGGTTAATGGCGGACGCGCGCACTCGCGACTATACGGACGGGAAGCCGGCGCCGTACGATACGCACATTCCCCAACACTTTCAACACCTGTTTGAAAGTTTTGGGCGAAGAGCGTGAAAGTGAGGAACTGCGCGATCTCGTTTCGACACATAACGGGACGAAACGACGCGACGCGACGCGTGCCGACGGGGATATAACGATCGACGATGCTGGATTACTATAATAATGCCTCATTATGTATACACTGTATAATTATTTCTCTTGTATAACTACGTCGCGACGCGGCGCGGCGACGGTCGAGAGAACGATCGTGCGCCCTTAAATAGTGCGCTACAATCCCCGTCGGCGCCCGATATCTTACTGCGCTCGTTTGCGCGCCAAATAAAACGTTACAGTAACGTTTCAACTAATCGAATGGTGGGGAGAAGGTGACTTCCGGGAATCAGCTCGAGTCTCGCGAATCAAAACAAACAATTCCTGGAAACTGCTCGCTCATCCGGGCGGTTAGTGACGAGCCGGAAAAAACTTCGCAGCTTTCCAAATCTGTTTCTTTTAACAGTTTCCTGTTCTTCTCGCGCGTTATTAGGGAGATTTTGCAATTTCATATTTGGAATACGGTAAAAGTCACGTGAGTAGCGTCACTTTCGTCTTTCGATGCGATTATGTCACTTTAACGTTTACCGTATCCCAAATACGGAATTGCAAAAACTCCCTATTCCCAGGTAGGAAACGCCGATGCTCGAGAAATGGGCCAATACGGGCACGAAGCTTAATGCCCAAGACTGGCCCAACTGCTGGCCGAAGATCATAGTCAATGTATTAGAGAGTAATGTGTATTAGAGATTGGCAGTATATTGGGCAACCAAGCCTTAGCAAGCATACACTTCTAAAATACGGCGAATGCTATTTTGTAAAATTTCTTCATGTGAATAAATCATAACTAAATCATAATTAATAAAGAATATGTTATACTTCTGTAGTTCATTATAGAAAAAATTAGTGACTGTATCACACAAGTGCAAGAACCCTTACATAATATTTGTAATAATATTTATAATAATATTCTATTTAATTAATTTTTATAATTATTTTTACAATTATTATTCATAATTATATTTATAATTTATAATATAATTTGTAATATTTGTAATAATATTTATCTCATTAAGAAGAAAAGGATAAATTTAAATGTATTATTTATAGTTTTTGTATAATAAATATTTATAATAACATATTTTTTATTAATTATGGTTTATTCTAATGAAGAAATTTTATAAAATTGGTAGAGAAAATTGACCCAGCTTTGAATCAATAATGACTCCGTTACATGGTCCGAAAGAGCCAAACTAGCCAGTTAGCTATGGGCCAATCATGGGATGCGTAACCATTGTTGCATGGGGCAAGATAAGTATCCAGGCTTGGCTCGAAACTTGCAACCGATGTAGGCCCGGTGTTATCATTCCGTCGTATTACCAAGTCTGGGCCAGTCATGGCTAAGAAATGGCGCTCAAGACTGGCAACCTGGTTATCAAGATTGGGCCAAAGCTGGCCCATTTCACAATTCCTACCTGGGTTATACCGTGGGAAATTCCGAGTGCAGCGGGAAGTTTGGAGGGAATGGTGGAGTTCTTCCTCCGGCTCGCGCCTCGGAGCTTGACGGGGGTTGACTACGTCAACCAAAACAAACAAGCTGCTGGCTTGCACGTATGACCGATTATGGCAATGATGAGACGAATAGCAAGAGAAAAATGATCTTTCAATCAAAATCTCTTTTAATTGTTCTCTCCTTTCTTTCTTTAGAAATATAAAGAGAAAAGAGGAAAACGCGGAAGATGAAATAAACGAACTTTGCGTACGCACAGACAAACTTGATTAAATCTACTATTTTGTCCACGTCCGTTCGCATGTATCGCTTAATATCGAGTTCAAATAGATTTCTGTGTTTCAATTAAGGCCACAAATTTAAATGATATATATATATATACATATAATATCCGAAATAATTAATGTGTAATTATACAGAATCACAAATGCTCACGAATTATCTAAATAATCTGGAAAGTAATATGTTCAAAGTGGATCCGCGGATTGAGGTCCGAACTATTAAAAATTATGTACAAAGCTAATTGCAAAACACGAAATGCAAAATCTAATATTAGATATAATTTTAATATATTTATTATATATTTACATATAAAATATTGTATATAAAATGATAAAATTATTCATGTTACTCTTGAAAGTATTTTTCGACACAATTTAATCTAATAGTTATCCACTTTTAAAAAAAGGAGTGTTAAGTCGATACTTGAAAGTATTGTTGTCCCTTTTCCGCGATGTTTGGTTCTCTCACTCGCTGTATAAAAGCAAAAAATAGCAAGAAATTAGCAAATAATTCTTATATCTTATTGGTTACATTCTGATAGCTTAATATACAGATAGGTATATAAAGCTATCTGTGTAAAATTATCAGAACGCAAACAATAAGACATGAAAATTATTTGCTAATTTTTTACTATTTTTTTGATTCTAAAAACATTTTTTTTGTTTTACTGTTTAAAAAATTACGAGAAACTCGATGGTTTAATATTAAGCAAAGCAAGAAATTATACATATATACATATATTAACAATTGTTTTCTGTTGTGCATATCACGATAAACGCTCTTCACAAGTTTAAAGCTCAATCGTATACGCGAAATCTTGACTTGCAAGTTACAGCTTGAAAAGTTTTCCCGCGTTTCGTATATACTCGGCACCTCCAATTTTATATATACATTGCTTTATATTATTATATTACTGCGACAGTCATCTGAGCAACAGAGTAACTTTGCGAGATACATATTAAGCCCAATCTCACGTTTCATCCGCAGCATCAGTTACCGCGGCATAAAGCTCTTCGTAGAGTTTCTGTAAGATGTGCGGTAGTTGGTCCCTTCATCCGGCCTGACTTCACCCATGCAAGTTAGACCGAGAGTTTCAGTTTGACAAATTAACAATGAGCCCTTTGCCCCAAACTTGCTGCCAGACTTTGTGGCTCGTAAAATGCGCGTTAATGTTTCCAGATTCCGTTACAAATCTGAAGAATTTACATCGGGAAGAAATTGTACACATGTATATGTATATATGCTTTAACATTTTTAATTAAAAATTTTTGCCGGCAGAAATGGACCTTAATATAAAGTAATTATAATAAAACATCTCTTAAAATGAAAAATGTGTAGGTTTATTCATGAATAGAATTTCCTTGTCAGAAACCACAAAGTAAAATTCTTGTACTGTACTAAATAATAATAAAACCACAAAAACAGCGTTTATTAAGTCACGGATTTTCCATGGTCATAATCTAAAACCAAACTTGAAAGCAAAGAGTATAAGCAAACAGGATTTTCTCTGACTGCTGCTGTTTGTAGAGAGTTTTCGAGGTCCTACGTAAAAGCTTAAACGCGAATTCCTTGCACACGTGAGGACATATGCAGATTACATTTAAATGTTATATGAATTTTTAAGCATTGTGGGTGTCTTTGTACACGAGAAAAAGTACGCGTAACGGGATTAAGTTTATATTAAAAGCTCGAGACGTACGTTGCGCTGCGAACTGCAAGGGCTCGGTCTTTATCGTCAAAATGAAATATCTTTCATTGCGCTCGCGTTGCATGCGATAGACACGCCTGTCGAAGCGATACGCGCAGGCACTTCAATACTTTGAACGCTCTTCAGCTGCCCCGCGAAGTTATTAAATCTTCTTATCTCAGTCTTCTCCAGCTCTACATTTTCCGCGAATATTAAGCGAATATTAAGCAATAACGGATACCTAATTAGCCGATGGCGGCTTTCATCCAACTTATCTCTTTCCGCGCCTTACTATTACGATACAGCGGAGGTACGCTTCCACCGCGGCGATAGACCGGAGAGCGAGCTTTTGAGAAAGCCCAGGAATTAGGTCGGCGAATGAAAATAAGAATAAAGAGTTTGTCTTCCGTCACTATCTCTGGTTACAAATACCTCGGTTTTCTTGCGGTAATAAATAAAAATCGCGCTACGTAACGTTTTGCTGTAGTTACAAAACGAAGACGTAATCTCAACATATGTTTTACTTGCACCTCACAACTTTGTAAAGCATACTTTTTTATCTAGACTCTTTTTAGACACAAACGAGTTATTTATATAAAAGATAGAAATATAGCGATAAATGACATGACTTTTTCTTATCAATAATATATTATTATTTAGTAGAAAAAAAAGTCTGCGAGTGCGTTGGGAGTAATATAACAAAGAAGGAACATATTTCGAAGGAGAGAGAGAGAGAAAGAGAGATTACAAGTTGTAAGTAAACATTCAAAAAATTATTAAGATAAAGTTCGACAACTTTTTAAACAGACCTTGTACATACGTGCACAAATTTATCGAATCGAGGCAAAAGTTCTCTCTTTGCAGCGCTACCGTATCCGTCAAAATTACAATTGTTAAACGCTCACGAAAATGCAATTGCCGATTTTGAGCTTTGCGATGTGAGCCGGCAGGTTTAAAGCATGTGCTTCACAGTAGGGAAACGCGTTCAAAGAAAATAATTTCAGTTTCCTCTGTAAAGCACTTCTAACATTGTAAATTCTGGCACATAGCTTTGTACCGGCCGACGAAAGCACGCGAGATTTTATCCCCCAGAACAACTGTCGAGAAGCAGGGAATTTCTACGAGTACGACGTGAAAGACAGACGTGCATACTTAATGTGTAGATTTTATTAGCCATTTTAGAAGTTTATAGGTAGTTATTTTGAAAGTTCGATTAAATCCGGATCGGGAAAAATCTTGGTTTATCTTGGATATTACTGTTCCTGGAATAAAATTCTTTTTAATCACATATCGTTACGATTTACGAATTGTCTGAGATCATACCGACATTTGCTATCAAGACGATCAAGACGAATTTTATTAATTTTTAAATATGAAATATAAAATATGTGATGGTGAAATTTATATGGAATAATGAAATATTACTTATCAATTTTATTACTCAATAAAATTTCTATTAAAATTCATTCAAAAATAGTAAAAAATAAAACTATGTAAGATTATATATCTTCTTATATTCCTGATTTC
>VBVR01003306.1:0-18141 GCA_011638315.1 Tetramorium parvispinum
ATATTAAGCTATATGAGCCAAATTATCACAATGTAACGAATAAGATATGAAAATTTATTTCCTAATTTTTTGTTTCTAAAACTAATTTTTGTGCTTTATTTTTTAAAAAGTTACGAGAAGCTCGAAAGCTCAATATTAAGTAACTTTTTAAAAAGTGAAGCAAAAAAATTATTTTTAAAAGCAAAAAATTAGCAAATAATTTTCATGTCCTAATGGTTACGTTTTGATAATTTGGCTTAGATAACTTAACATGCAGGTAGGTATAAAAAAAATAATTGTTTTAGTAGAAATACATATAAATGAAGGATCAATGCAATCGTTAAATTTTGCTGAAATTATTCAGCAGATAATATACATCTAAATAACTTTTAAAATGTTTCAGAGATCACGATCGATTTTGCAAATCATTGTGTTTCACGAGACTGATTCCAATAAGCTAGTGTATCTTTCAATAGGCTGGATGAATGGTGGCTGAGAACGTGCCACTTCGCCAGATAGGAAGCGAGAAGGAGAGAGAAAGAGAGCGCCGAGTTGCGCCATTCCGACTTCTATGCCAACGTACCGTTATTACATACTCTCGATTAAACTCCGAAGAATGCTAAGTAATCGCTTAACCCCTTCGGCTCCCGTGGCTTCGCCGCTTAATGAATCACCCGGATCACGCGTCCCTCGGCGCCGAAGAGGCGAAATATCGGACCCTACGGGGACACGGACGGTCGCCGATGGTCCTCGATTGTACGTGCCCGACTTGTTACTTGTGAGGGTAGAGAATGCCGCGGAGAGGCACTATTCCCATCGTGTCTATGCGCCGCGAGCGATAAATGCGGCTGCTGAAATTGGACACCTCTGAGCGCGACCAGCGGCGCGGATCAAGGCGCACTCACACGCTCGTTTGCCCGCTTCGTTGTTCGATCGTCGAAAAAGACCGTTAGCCGCCTAAGACTGAAATCAAGTTGGTACGCTACCATCCCACATCGCGCGCGGTATAATCGTCCGTATTTATTCGCGCCATTACCGATGCCGCGGATGCCGCGGTCCCGAACGAGGGACTAAAACGTGACAAAGCGAAATGCGCGAGCGTGCCAGTTTGGCCGGCAAGCACTGAAGATATACTGTTTCGTCATCGTAATTTGAAAATCGGCTAGTAAACAATGTTTGATATTTTGATTATAATCTTTCGCGTTTAAAAACAGACCTTATCGTAGGAATTGAAGCACGAGACAAATTTGCATCGAATATTTTCTCGTAGTTACGTGAGACTGGAATTGAACTAGAATTACCTGATTTCCCTTCGTCGCTTTGAACACTATTTTATTTAATTTCAGACTCGACTGCGATTATCATATTCAATCATTGCGACTCGAAGTTCATTAATATTTAATGATAATTTGTATAAATGCTTTCATTATCGGGTCTATTAAAAGTAACATTACCATATTTCGTGAGTGTGTGAGAGAGAATGTTGCTGCTATATTTAAATATAATATAAATAGCTTTAAAATTTTTTTGAATTTTTTGAAAAAATTGAAAAAATTGAAATTGCGCACTACAAACAAAACTTTTAATATTACTATAGAAAGTTATATATAAATTATATAATTATTATTAAATATAACGAAATTTCTATAAATCAGGAATTTAGCACGCAAAAAAAATAATGTGTAATCGTTTCGACATAAACATATTTTTTTAATACATCAGCACGTTGATGCTACTGACACGAAGATAAACGGATGAATAACTAGTAATTTTCATATTACTCAAGCATAATCGTAAATCTATATAGCGTTAATACCACTTAGCTAGATACATTATGGTATCGGATCTGCTCGTAACTCCGTGATCATCGATTTCTTTCTCTTGTTCGCGCTTTACAACTCTCTTACGGCAGATCGAACGACCTCGTTCGGAATAATGCACGGTAACTAAGAGTCATATCTGCGACCGATCGATCGTAGATAACGATGATAATCTCACGGCGGATCGATCGAGATCGACACGTGAAAGTTCTAAAGTAGCGACGTTGGTCGATTAACTTTACGATTTTTTGATAGACGCTAAGAACGCGATTATCATATGCTAGAGAGGGATTTTCACGTGCGCTTATTAAGTCTGCTATATTAGCAGAGTGGCTGCTACCACACCGCGAGAGATAAGCGTTATCGTCGTCTTCACGTTTAATGTCGGTGTGGCGCGGCATTGAAACCATTATGCTATAAAAACATCATAACAAAAATTACAAGATAATTTTTTTCAGTTCCTGTTTTATCATGAAAAATCTAAATAAAATTATAATTCCGTTGAAAGATTACGTTGCAAAATCTAGCTTTTTGGAAAGACATTTAATCTATAGAAGAAGTAAGAATTGGGATGCAATCAATTAATAATATAGCACAAACCAAAGCATAGAAATTAATATTATAAATAATTCAATAAATAATACTATTAACAAATTAATAATTCAAAAGGCTAATTCATCTTTACTATAATTATCTGAAGATAAACTAGAATTATCTGAACTGTAATTATGAACTATATACTAACTATTTGGACATGAATTATGATTATGGCCGCGATCCAGAAAAACACGATTCTTCAGTTACCCATAAAAGATATCACATGGAAATATCTTCCCAAGAGCTAACTTTAGTTCTTATATGTATAGCGCAGAATGTAAGCGAAGTAATCAATTTTATTTAACATTATCAAGTATTGATAGTCTGAATAATTATCCAAAAAAGTAATGTCAACAGTCGTTACGTTTTTATATAATATTAAAACAAAATTCGCAAGAGAGCTGAAATATCATGATAGCCTTTAAGAGCTAGGCTCGCTTAAGAACTAATTGAAACGATATCGCGATTAAACAGAGATTAAACGATTAAACAGAGACTTTTATTTTCTTTGTCTAAATAAGATAACGATTCGCTGAGCTTATAATCGTCTCGCTCAAATTAAACTGTCAGCATCTATCTATCCTACGTAGGTCCTACGCTACACGCCCTATACCACGAGCCGATTGCTATGCAACATTAAGGAGCTCTCTCGGCAGCCCGAGTTGTCCCATCGACATCGACGGACAGGCTCTATGACTAACAAGTTTGCACTTTAACGCATAACGGGGCATTCCGCCGTGTACCATAGATCATGGTCCATGACCCGCGGATTGCGTGGGCCGGCCACCATAATCATTCCTCGCCTCGATATAGCGACGCGGCGGCGATGCGGTACCACGAGCATTAAGTTTCCGACTCTTCCTCTTCTTTTTCTTCGTCTTCTTCTTCTTCGCCGCCTTTCATTCCCACTCCCGCTCAATCTCAATCGCGCTATCTCCCGCATCGAACTCACTCCTTTTGCGATGGCGCAGCCAATTTCGTCGCTTCGATCAAGAAATAATCACGCCGCGCGACTAATCCCTTCAGGGGCACTTATTTTACATTGACAAATTATATTGGAAAATTAAATCGTTACATTGATTAACATGACATATTTTATATATGATAAAAATATCTGCAAAAGATATTAAAATAAATTAAAGTAATATATAAATGTCATTTTCCCTTAAGAGATTGACAGAAACATTCACGGCGAGGTGAACCTCAGCTCTTTTTGCAAAAATCACTGCGGAATTTTGTAAGAAAATGCAAGTCCGAACGAAATAGTGCGTAACTCTGCGTATACGAGGTATTCGCGAGTGGTACAGGTTGTACCAATCGCGAAGATTAATTTAGCCGCAGCTATAAATAAATGTCGGATAGATAATAAATCGTCCCGCAAAATACGCAGCGCCGATAAATAGATACCTTCGGGGTAACGAAATTCCTTCGATTTTTCATCGGCGGCCGCGCGATTACATATAATTAATCGATCCGGCGCGACATTGGTCAGGCGACGATCTCGCCTGATTCGTCGTATTCGGATCTCCGGACGCCCGTATAATAGAAATGTAATCCTGGGTTATTGGATTTTATCTAGATTATAAAATCTAAATGACTCAATCGCGAACGACGATGCATCATCGCGGTACACGTATCAAAAATGATTACGACCAATACGTCGCTGTCGTAATCATTGTCATTAGTATAATTACCATTATTTATTGGCCGGCAATAATATCGTCTAAAGCCGTCTTGAGCGTAACTTCGCGCCACGAATGGGATACACCGACACGTCATGCATTTTATTTCGAGAATTAATTATAAGTAATGATACGGCACGCAAATGACACGAACGACGCGCGGAGTGCTCTGATTAAGCACTGTTGAGAGGAAATACACGGCGACATAAATTGTAGACTGCACTCGAGCGAGACGATATAAGTGTCAAGGGTGTTTTTCATATCGTCACAGATTTTTCTTTCCTATTGTATCTTTGTAATAAGCAGATAAGATTTATTACGCTTTACGCCCAATGCTATCACATATTTACTCTACATTCTCGTGCGATCGAGAGAAAAATCAAGAGGAAAAGCCAATTAAACTTAGGCGTGCGTACGTTTCTTAAGAATAGCAAAAAGAGGACGATTTAAATTAGATATCTTATCGTTTTAAATTAAAAATATAGCCTTCCATCATTTTCAATTATAATTATAATATAATAATTTTTAAATATATAATTATATATCACTTGAAGGTTCTAGTTATTTAAAACATTTGAATCTAAAGCGTTATTGATAAAAAAACCTTCTCGTCTTTTATTGTTTTCCTTTTAAATTTTCCTTCGCATCACAAAAACGTTCAGTCAAGAAATCTCTGTTTTAAAAACTAACTTTTAGATATCTTCAGATATTGTCATCTTCAGGGATCCTCTATCCCAATTATCTCGCACATTTCTTGAAGTTTTATTTCTATTGTTTCACACCTTGAATCAGCATACTCGATCAAAGTTAAACAGCCACAACGAAACTGCTCGACGTATCATATAATCTGATCGTCCTTGCCAGCAATACAAAGACACATAAGCGACAGCATAATGAGCCATTAGCCCGAGAGTGTCGATGACAGAGCCTGATACTATATCCGCTATCTCTTCGTAAACCAAATGCGCCATGAACGACATTACGCGTGTTTCCTCGACGCTTTAACGCCCCGAGAGTGAACATCGTTTAATTATCGATTACCACGGATTCTCTACTCTCGCGCAAAACGTATCGTAAAACGAGCAAACAAAAATTTAGAAAATATGCAAACGCATTAAGCGATGCGAGAAACGAGATGGCTTGAAGGTAATATTGAAATTTTCGTTTCGTATAACAGTTACGAAAACGCAAGAAAATTGTTCTCCCACCTTTATGACTTTTGTACTGTCTGCACGTTAAGCAAATGCGTGGTCATGACTCGAAAGATTTAAAATATTGATATAAATACTTTTCAATTCATTAAATTTTATCGTTATTAAATTAATATTTTAGTTTGTAAATATGTTTATATTTTTAATAAATTCTAATACTAGTAATAAAAATTCAAATAAATAAAATTTCCGATATTTATATGTAACAACGTAATCTACAAAAGTTGATACCCCGAAATGCGAATTTTTATAAAAATTAATACGGTATTTGCTGTCCACAATTGTCCATGGAGAAAAATTAAGTCTCATCAGACAGATTCGAATTTATATATCGCGAGAAGACGATTTATACGAAAAGCCAAGTCTCGATCGAGGCCTCCGTCGTCGCGTAATTTATCGTTTCGACGAGACGGAAATCTAATGAAATTTCTCCGGGGACTCGAGAAAGAGGCGGCCATCGGGGGCGATCGGGACAAACGGGAGGAATCCAGATGGTCGTGATGGACGCGCGATGCGTACGTGCGGTCCGCGTTGCCAGTGTACGCCGCCGAGGAAGATAGCCGGGTAGTCGGGTTCTGGTCCGCGAGGCTGCGGTATCCGACGAGGAGGGTGCCCTTGAAGCGGGCGGGGTCGTCACTCGCAGGGCCGCGGGTAAACGACCATTGGAAACCCATGTGTGTTACCAGCCGGGGCTCCGGGGCCTTATAGCGTAGCTTTACTTACTCGCACTACTTAAGTTTCTGGATGTGTATGCGCGTCTCTCACGCCGATCTCCCTCTCTCTCCCCTTTCTCTCCTTCTCCCCCTCCCCACGCGGGAAGCACCACCGTGGACCACGAGAAAACCTAACTTGCCCATCTACCACTACCCATCGGTGGAAGCGCCGGCCGACCGGCGACCACTTCTCTTGCCTTACGAGTGTTATGAAACGACTCCTGCCTTCTTCCTTCACGCTGCCAATTTATAGGTTTAATTATCGCCTCGTGGCGCTCGCGGTGCTCGCGATGCCTCGACGAGGCAAAAATATGAAGCTGGATCATACGGCGACGTTAAAAGCGATTTAATCCGTCGGACTACCATATTAATCGACGATAAGCGATTTGTCCGCTTTACAGGTATCGCTCGAGACCATCGACTATCAGGGACAAGCGCACGTAACATCGGTAGAGCGCACTTTGCGCTCTAAATGTATGTTCAGCTCTTTCTTAACTGCTGCCATACTCAATCATATCTTGTACCTCTAATTATTTTTAATATATAGGCATATAATATATAATTAGATAAGAATGTGATTAGAATTTGAGCGTAAAAGTCGAAATATTAATACTCGGAAAGTACTATTTAATTAACGTGCATATTTCAGTATAAGTAAAATTCATTTTGATCCCATTTTCAGTGATGTATTTGCCGAGTTTCTCGTCTTTTTTAATATTTGTAGTCTTTAAAAAAAATTTAAGAAGAGTGATTTTTGAATTTAAGAAAAAGATGTTATTAAAATGACACAGAGAAGTAATTTTAAATTATCAGAAATTAATTTGCTCCAATTTCGTAGAATTTTGTTGTCGTGGTCTAATAATGTTTGTTCATAATCAGTGATCTAGATTTCAAAATTGATTCAAACAGAAATAAAAATCGGAAAATTCCTGATCTATAGTCATATACTCAGTTGTACACGGAATATATTAATTTTTTTAATCAAATTTTGTCCATTAAATAAATCTAAAAAAAATGGTAGGCGTTTTTATACAAAATAGAGTTAAAAAATTGCTATCTAACGTCCATTTCCATCAATCCACATCAACTTTAATTCGATTAACTTTAAATTCTTTAAAAAAAAAAGATAAAAGATAAAGGTACCGAGGTTAAAGTAAATTTAAATTGCTTGAAATGGACGATAAATGGAAAAGATATCGAACCCAGTAGCGACTATGTATCTCGATTAATAAACGCATGTTGGCATGCAATTTCGTCTCGGACCTAACAGAAGAGAAACCGCGAAAAAATTCCCCTGGATTCTGTTCGCAGCAAAGGACTCGAAAAAGGAAGAGGGTTCGGGTGGCAGGCGAAAGGCAGCGATAGCACGCCGGAGAGGAAATGGTTCGCGACGGGCCGTGTTGCGCGAGGGCAACCTTGGGCATAACTCCGGTAGGGCCGGACGTACGATGGTGCTCCTACGGCCAGTAATGAGCCAAATCCATTACGGCAGCAGGAGCAGCAGCCAGCAACACCGTAAGCCAACTATACTACGCGCTGCCGTCTGCCACGGTCTCCCATCTTTCCCCGCCCTGCTGCCTCTCCCCCTCCCCCCCGCGCCCGCAACCGCGATCCGTTCGTGTGCCCATGCCACGCACGTACCGTGTCGTTAACAAGCCCCTAACCAATGGCACCGGTTCGGTACCGATTCCAATTATAGACCGCGTTAGCGCGCGCGTTTCTACGTACGCTCTAGTGGCGCGCATAGAGATTCGAGTATCGAAGTAGCGTTCCGTACCTTCGTCCTCCGGCTTCTTTCGGATCGCGGAACCGACGGCGTTGCTCTACCCCCTTCGCGCCTCCCCTTGCTGTCTTCGGTGCTCGGTCGAGCAATTTACAGAACGGAAATTCGCGGGGCCCCCGACTTCGTCGTCGCGCGACGAGCCGATCGTCGAAGGAACGCGGCACCCGACGCGGGGATACGCGAGTGCAAGGTGCACTCGCAAGGTCACGACGCGCGAACCGGGGACATCTCCCTCCTCCACCCCCTTCCGCAGCTACCACGTCGCCGACGCTGTGGTCGGTGGTGGCGCCACGCAATTGTCAATTAACATTTTTACCGACGCGCAAGAAAACACGAAGCTACACACCGTAAAGCCGCGTACGTACATGCCCGCGGTTGGTCCGTGCCCGACGGGATTCCGAGAGGTCACGAAAACGGGGCGCGCGGGGGTACAGGGCCAAGTACCGGCATTCGGCAACGGCCGAGTTGGACGAATATAATCACGCTCATTTATATCCATTCTTTAGCCGCGGCGCGCATCGGGCGGTACTCCTCCGCGGAATTTTTACGGATAAAATGTAATCCACATCTACATGTGAACCAATGTAAATTATGTTTAATAAGTCAATGACTAATTTCTGGAATCGTCAAATATTCATATTATGTCAAAAATATCCAAATTTATGTCCCATTTGCAATTTTATTTTCAATTACTATTAATAGATTTGGGCATATTTTTTTAGAAAATTGTAGAAAATTTATAATGGTTTTGAAAATTTTGATTTTATATCTAGAAAAAAAATTAATGTACATACATTCCAATCACTGAACTAAATAATATTTGTCGTTTAACAGCTCAACATAAATAATAATGTTTCTATATTAGCATGTCATTATAGTTAATAAGTAAATTATAACTGAAATTCGTTCAATTTAATTTAGATTAAATTTTTATTTTTGTAAAATTGCAAAAATACGCTTGAAGAAATCAATTAATCATTCAATTTATAATAATTTATAGTATCTACATGAAGAAGGTTCGTATAAACGTATAATAAAAATATATAAACAAACCTTGTAAACGTAATCTTAAAATTCATCGCACAACCCGATTTCTTCAATTCTTTTTGCAAAACGAAGCTAACACATTGCGGTTAATTACATAACGTAAATAATTTTAATTTTTGAGACAAAGAATAGATTTTTATTAGTACGGCAATATCAAACGAAGCAAGGAAATTCTTTTACAAATTAAAAATAAAAATATAAGACCTTGAAAAACATGTTACCTTTTAAAAAAAAAAAAAAACTGGGACTAGCTCGAAATCTTTTCAAGAAATATATAGATATACGTCTCCGGATACTTGTAGCTATCTCGAGACTTAAGAAAACAACGTGGACTCGTTTTTCATTCGCGAGACGCGATTAATACCATTATTAATGCGCATATATTCCATCCCAATTTATTTTTCATCTTGAAAATTGCTAATCGAGCTGCGTCGGCCGACCGGACACGATCCGGAGACTCCGTGGCGCAATATTTCTGGATTAGTAGTCGGTCTAGATTAAATTCCACGACGCTCTAACGGCGCGAATAATATCCCGTTCGTGCGAGATCGACGATAATTTATAAACTTGCCGAGGCGCAGCCTCGAATTTTTAAGCGATTCTTGGCTCGATCGTGATACCGGGGTTGTTCTGATTATTTATTATAGAAACGGAATTTGTGTTTTTATTCGCGCGATTGCCTTACTTTGTTGAAGATATATTGCTAACAGTTGCAATATTAACGACAAATTCTGAACTTTCTATGAAAGTGCCAGAAGATTAAATGCATTAGATTAGAGCGCGTACGTTTCGTTTATCCAATTCTTATTTAACGATTAGAATTTTATTAAGCTAGCAAGGTCATCATAATGAGATCAATTTCATAAAGTTATAAATAAAATAAAAAAGTATAAAAGAATTCTAAAAGACTATATCTCGGCAAATATTGTATACCAAACGAATTTATTCATTTACTAATTATTAATTTAATATTAGCAAATTCAATGTTACATATATACTTTTTAAATATTATTTTAACTTTTACTTTGTTTTATATATTGCATATAAAATAAAATTTCTTACTTATATTTGCGCAAATCTGATAAGTAATTTTTATAAATTAAAAAAAGCCATAAATATATTTTATAGTCGTAAAATTGTAACGTATGAACGACTCCAAGAGAAAATGTGGACTAATAAAAGAGGGACATAAACATGTTAATAATGCAAAACCGGGTAACCGAAAGATATATGTTAGTTTTATCAATCTTTAGCAGATACGAATGGAAACGGATACAAAATGGTGATTTGTTCCGCTCGATAAAATTTGCAGTGTACGTACCATTGAGATACATAACGGTAAAATACGGGATGACGTATTTATGTACAAACCGCATTCGCAAGATGCAAATATCGGGCAGTGAGGCAACAATGTCAAGCTACTTGCTCAATAACCATAAACGAATCTTTGAATAACCGATGGAGTACAACCGCCAACGACGCTTTTCTTTCTATCAGAAAACATGCAAGAACGTCAATGAAAACACTTACCCTATCTTGGTGATGAGCTTCCCGTGAACATGGAGATACGAAGTGACGAATCGCTTGTTCACCTAACGAAAAGAAAATACAACTATGAAGTAATAGATAAAATATTGTCATTTTCCTCAAATATACTAAAGTTATATTAATAATAATTTTATCAAGAACATTAAAGATATAGCAATAACATTAACAAGTAGTTTTTATTAGGGATATTAATACTCGAGATATATATTATACTAGGTATAATTAATATTTATCAATTTTATATAAAGAAAGTTTAAGAAATCAAATACAAGTTGCATATCAAGAGCTTTAAGAAAATTTTACATCTTCTTAGCGTAGCACTTTATTGTCGGAATACAAAAGTTATACGCTATGGAAGATGTGGCTTTTGGAAGGCACATCTTAGGCAAATACGATGTCGAAACTGAAATAGGTACCTCGACACTCGTTAATTGCGATAACTCCTCCAAGTCGCTTGTGTGGGACAATCTCGCTTCGTTGGCCGCGCTGGTTGTACGCCGCATCCGTCTACCGTCACCTGGATGAATCCACGTCTCTCTCCTGAGTCCGCCGCCGATGATGTTCGCACCTTCCTTTTCTTTCATTCTCGCCCGCTCCTTCGACTCTCTTTCCTCCTTCCGCTTACGTTCGATAGACTCGTACTAAGAATATTTTGTTTACTGAGAAAGTACCTCTACCATATAAATTTAATGATGTACGATGCATCGGTGAATCAGATGCAGTGCATGATATAAATCGGCCTTTACAATTGTCGGTGTATGTTACATTTGCCGTTATATGCACATCTTTGCCATGTATGTACAAGTGTGGAAGGTACGAGCACTACATGGCGTTATGCACGGTGGCCCGCGACCAAATCGGTCTCTAATTTACAGATTCTTCGAAACGGGAATTTAATTCCTATGATCTAATACCAAACTATTTATCGTAGTATCTATTTATTGTAAAACTATCGTAATATATTTAATAAATGCGAGAGTTAGCAATATTATATCAAATTCTATTAATTATTATTGAATAATTTTATTTTTAGAGTAGAGATATCGATGTGGTAGCGGAACTCCCTCTGTATAGTCAACTACTCGTACAAAGAGTGTCCATCGGACAATATTTGTATTCCTCATTTGTACAAGTTCCCGCGTCTATGATAAGTGCATGCTAACGAAATGTGCAGAGCTCTAGCAAAAATTAAAAAAAAAAGTCTCTAACTTGAATTTACAGCAAAGCACTTCTGGAAGTTTAGAAACGTTGATTTTTACAAACAGCCAGTCTCAAAAATGCTGCAAGCTTATATCGTCAACAGATATTGTGTTCTTGTGTGAATTTCTCCAAAAGTAAAAGTGGTGCCGCCTACCACCTTTCTATATTATTATATTATTCTGTACATGTTTTCTTTTTGTATAGTATTCTTAATTTTTTAATTAAAGCTAACATTCGCATGAACGATTACTACAAAAAGTAGCTATGCAGAAGTGTATTTAGCTAATGACAGATATATGCAAGAATGATATTTACTGTTTTAATTAATTAATAATTGCAAAAGGCATTAATTCGCCGCATTTACCATCAAGAGTTAAGAGAATGTAAAGATTCTAAGTGCACAGATGAATTGAAATATCAAGGCTTGGAAAAGCAAAAACTAAAATAGAAAATTTAATATAACAAGCAGTAAAATAATAAACAAATAATAAAGCCTTGACTAAATAAATGATGAATGAACATCTAGAGAGTTCACACCAAGTATCAAAATTTACTTACATAATGTAGATACTGGCGGCAAAAGAAAATCAAAATATTATTAACGTTAGTATAAATACAAACGGTTTAACGATAAGTTTTATAGGTTCCCTTACCTTTTTTCTATTTTCATCGAAGAGCCCTATTAAGCTTTCTCTGGCAGAATGGAAAGGATTGGACGCCATAAGAGATCTCATGTAATAATATACGGCATCTAATTTCCGTCTCTAAAAACGAGACAAATATTGATATAAAAATAAGAAAATGGAAAAAATATATATATTAAATTACATTCATCACAATGAAAATAATTTGTAAAAGCGTACCGCATAATGTGCCAATAAGGCAAGTTGATTATAAGGTCTGCCATTTTTAGGATTAATTTGCTGTGCTTTCAAGTACCATCTACACAAAAAAAAAGATATAGAAAAAAATTAAATCCAATATACTGAGTCTTTAGAATTATTATTATCATGATTATATATTACAAACACTTACTGCCTAGATTTCCCGTAATTGCTCGTTTCGTTTGCTTGCTCCCTGTACCTCGCCAAGTCTCCCAAGAATAAAAATATCTTTTGGGCACTGACTAAAGCCAATCCCAAGAGTCCAAGACCTTTAGGTAGACTCGACGACGCGAGAAAGGCGTCTATTTTGAATTGATACGTAGTCTCGAGAGTAGTTAGTAAACTTTCCAAATAAGTGGTACCCTCATCAATGATATTTAACATTATCTGCTTATAACGTTCTCGTCCTTCCGAATTCTCTTTGGGCATCGCTTTTCGCAACATCTCAATCAGATTATAAAATAATATCTTCCAAAAATGTTGTTCAACATTTTCTGCTTGGCAGAATTTGATATCAGTCTCAAGCAAGATCTTTAAGCTCTGTTGAAGGAAGTGTCGTATATACGAGACTCTAGCCAAATCCGAGGTAAAGCTGCCGGAACTTATTATCCATTGTAGTTCTAGATCGGCACGTTCTATGTCCAATAGAAGGCAGTGATTTTTTGCTGAGTGAAAACTATCGAAAAAAAAAATTTGAATAATAATACAAAGACAAAATTATATAACAATATGCGTATATAATATATAATAATATATACCTAGCTGAAAATGGGTCATACCACGGAGGTCTCACATTTCCGATTTGGTCATTCATGTACGGTGGTGGCATACCGTCCAATTGGGCGCCATGGAAAGAATAATGTGGCGATGTGATACCTACATTAGATTGAAATACTGGAACACTTGAGACTTGCATGTCACTATCCCTTAAAGAAAATTAATTGCTGTTTATCAATTCCTATAACTAATAGTATATATTTATAACTAAATGTATTGCAAAAACAAGAAAAGTTACCTCTGTACAGCTGCTCTACTTCCGGGTGAAGTGATAACGATAGGTTTATATGGATTATTCGGATCAAAAAGTGTTCTCTGTTGTTGCTGTCCAGGTCTTTGCTGAGAAGTTGTAGCTGTTTGATTGGGAGACGATTGACTAGTCTCGTTAGGCAAGATCAAGACACCTGGTTGAGCGTTACTATATCCCGTCGGAGACGATCGGTGTGTTGTCGAATTCGAATTTGCACTCGAAAGTGAAACAGTGTGAGAAAAAACTTTAGGAGTTTGTCTTCCTTCGTCTGATTCGCAAGTCGATATCTTTCGACCAGTTCTCCAATCTTCATCTAAGTACCTATCAGTTCTGAAATAAAATATTTTTAATTTGAGATATTTATGTCTAATAATTACGCATATAATACAAGTTTTAAGGAGGTAAATACCTGCGTCTGTGATCATCGAAATTTCTATAGTTGCCACCGCTATAATTTCTGTCCTTACTTGATTCTCGGCTATGGATAATATTACGCCTTCTATGATCGTATCGCCTACCGGTATTATTATTGTTATTATTCTTTTGATTATTGTTGTAATTATCGTTTTCTCTGTTCTGTTGATTTTTCTGACGTTCGCGGCTGTTACCTCGTCCTTTATCTCTACTATTGCCACTTGAATAATTTATAAAATATTCTATATAAATATTCTAAAATATTCTACATAAAATATTTTTAAATATTCTCATTAAACAAAGAATTTTTCGATATTTGTAATCATCTTTTAAAAGAAAAATATATAAAAAAATAATAAAATTATGCTTACCGGTCAGCATCACGTTTATCTTTTTTCACATTATCACGTTTTTTTCTTTTACGCTTGTGACTCTCACCTACAGCCTGACTTCGGGGTACACTTGCATTTTCCCGTATACTTAATACAGACGAACTACGGCTCAAATGTTCCCGTTCTAACTTGTCATTCAATTCAACTTCTTCACTCCAGTCCTAATAATATAAATATAATCCTACATATTTATATCATCCAAGGTTTTAAAAATTAATTCATTAATCTATGTACTTACAAATGTTTCAGATGTGGTATAAGATGATTTATTACAGGACTCGCTTTTCATGGAGTTAAGATTCGTATTTTGTTGATTATTCTGTTTGTCCAAACTTGAATTATGCTCGTAGGCGTTACTCGTGATTGTTCTTTGCCTTAATTAACATTATATTATCAAACTCTTATAAAAACACAAGGAAAAAATAATTATATAATATTGAATTACATGTTACTGGTGCGATTGTCTGTTGGTGATGTTGCGCCTCTGCGATGACTCTCAGGTGATCTGTGGCCTCTGTTCGAATTTGACTGCGACGTTGCGGGCGATGCGGATGACGGCGGTGGCATCATTACACTATCAGCACGACTTAAGCTTTCCATGCTGGTGTACATAGTGCTATTGCTACCACGGCGATCGTAAGACCTGTTATACGCGAATTTTATAAATGTTTCAATAAAAATTTTTACAAATTAAATTCGTACGATCACTTAAAGAGACAAATCAATATGAATATAATAATATATAATTGTACCGATTCATATATTCCTGGCTAGGAGTATGGGATCTAGAACTTGGAGCAGAGTATTGTTCAGGTGTAACAGGCCTGAAAATACTGCTTGCTGTACCATCCAATTCCTCGGGTCTAAGTCTACCTCTACCTCTGCTTCTCGTCGGTACCGTATTAGCCCAATTAGATTGAGGTGGCAACGATTCAGATGGTGGCAGATTTTGCATCGTTTGCGAATGTTGCATTGCTGGTGGATAATTATAACTGGACAAACCCTGCTATAATACATATCCATGTTACTTCAATTATAAATTGCCATATTAGATATAAATCAATGTTCACAAAATATAAAAATGAAATAAAACTATTCAAAATTTTACCTGAAATGTAATGCTGCTACCGTTCCAGGTGTCCTCGGCGGACGTCCCTGGATTGTTGCTAGGTAATGCATATCCATTATCAAGGAGAAATTTCTTTTGAAATCGTGGTGGCAGAAGTTCTAATTTCATATTTTTCGATAAACTGTCTTTCGTATTGCCGCGTCGACCCGAGGGTGGCTTGCCTTGAAATTTATCCGAATGCCCAACAGGCTCAACACTACGAGTGTCTCGCGTACGATTAAAATCATTCTGATTGGTCATAGATAAAGGTTCCGAGCCCTAATAAAAAAATTAAATATTTTCTACGTTAAACTGTACAGACTGAATTATAATTTTATAATTTTTTTTATTATTGTAGCATGTGCTTTCACTACTTCATATCAAACAAACCTGTCTGACTTCACGTAGATTATCCTTTCGATTCGCACAATTTCTAGCAGATATCGGTGAATCGGATCGCCAATATCTACGTTCCTCATTTTCGTTGGCATGACGATGTCGTCGGTTACCCGAATATCGTTTACTGGTTTCGTCTCTACTTCTGCCTTCATTTTCATTATCTCGCGCGCTGTGACTACTCGCTCGACTGCGATCGCTCTTATGATTACGATTGGAATGCGAATCGCGATCATTGCTCTCCTCTCTCTCTTGTTCCCATGCGGCATGGCTGGGAGATCTAACAGAATTCGATAGATCATATTAGAATAATATAATAGGCACTATCAACGTGTTATTCTCTCATATTACTTTGTCATCAGAATAGTTTTGTGTTTTAGAGCAATAGAAACAAAAAGGCACGATTGCTTTACCTATTGGTGCCATCCTGCTCAGCCAATGCTTCCTTCACTTTTTTCGGTACATATAACAACTGCTCGGGTTTTCTATTTTTCTTTCTTGAATCGTTTCTACCTGCTCCTCCGCCAGAACTGTTACTAGTGCTCTGTGTCAATTCGCTATTGCTGCTATTCCTATAGTTAATATGGGTATTGTCCAATTTTTCAGTTACATTGTCGATCTGTGATAGAGGTGGACTGTCCTGTGTCTGATTAGTTCTATTGAGTTGTGACTGTCTCGAACGATACTGGACGGAGGTCAATCTGGATTTTTCTTGCGAGCCATTTTCGTTGTCATATTCGTCAGCGGTGCCGCTAGATCTGCCTGACTTACGTAAAGGGCCGCTTCCTGGTCTGTATAAGGCCTGAGATGCTCTATTCCCTCCGCCACGTATCCCTGCCAATCTATCCTTTTCCAATTTAGAAGCCATTGACTCTGAAAATTAATATTACAACACTATTCATATAAAAAAAATCTAATTTCCAATTCATATTATTGAAATATTTTATAAATATATTTTACAACTATATAAAATAGATGTTTAATAACTATCAGTTTATTGATCATACATATAAATTATTAAAATGTTTCATAATTAAATAACAAAAATATACATAAAATTATGTTATGCACATATACACATCATACGACAATAATTTTTCTCTTTTAATCGTATTTTTTCAATACTTGTCAAGTACAGTAATAAAAATATATCGTAAAACAAAGGCTGATCTTAAGTAAGAGAATCGATACGTCACATGCATGTATATACTCAAATTTAGATACACAATTATAAATGAAGTCACTGTGTTGCTTTGGCATCATTCTCTCCGCGACATATTTCGAAAATTACTCAATACAATGCGCAATATTGTATATACAGATTACAGAACGTTAACACAAGACTTGACAAAAATCCCGACACTCGTACACACTGATATCATCCTGTTCGCCTAAGAGTCTCGAATATACCATTTAGTTCTCGATGAATACAGCGAATTCAGACAAATCACAGAGTCAATTATCAAGTTTTACGGAAGTAACGAACTCGCTTGTGTTGACACTCTCGACGACGCCGAAATTTACCGAGAAGACCGTCCGTCCGCGGGACGCGAACGCCATCCCATCGAGGACCGACTGTAGACCGACAGCACCGAGGGCTGCCCCGTCGAACGAGGACCCTCGCGATCGTCGGATTCAACCGTCGAGACAGCCAAACGCCATAAAATAACGCGACATCGCGCCAGTATGCCCGACGTGTTTGTAGGTTAGCTGCGCGCAGTGAGGTTAATTCCGCACGCTAGATCCGATCGGGTCGCGGGGAAGAGCCCGCGAACACGGGTCCGAAGTTAGACGCGCGCGAAGTGCCGGCGATCGCGCGAAATCCGAGCCATTCCGCTCGCGGAACAATGACATTTTCGCCGAGGTTACCTTGTGAAAATCCTCCCCACTTTCTGCGTCCTTTGTCGCGGTTCGCCATATTGAAATGCAATCGCACGAAGACAAAATTTTTCTACCGCAGCGACGTCCGCTGAACAGCGAGGAACGCGTGGTGTGTCGGGCCGTCTGGTTTCGTCATCAGCGAGCGCAGGCCTGGAGCCGCCATCTTTGTTCACCGTCTTCTCTCGGAGATCTCGCGCGAGCGCGTCGATATCTGTGTACTATCGATCGATATCGATATCGACTGTAGGGAGTATGAATTTCTCGGAAGTATGAAAAATAGATCAAAATGAATTATTTTTTTGGTAAAACTTCAGTATACAATTCTATATACAATTTCTCATGGAGGTAGGAATATCAGGAGGGAGCATAAAATACTTTTCTAGACGAGGGGGGTGAAGCCGGAGACGTGGGACGAAAATTGAAAAACCAAGATGGCGACCATATTGGTAGGAGAAAGAT
>VBVR01003307.1:0-18144 GCA_011638315.1 Tetramorium parvispinum
AAATATAATAGTAAGAAATTTTTTATTTTTTATTTTTTAAGTAATTTTACTTCATAATTTTTCCAATATTTATCATTATAAAATTGATTTGTAAATTGTTGTAAAAAATTTATAATTTATAATCATAAAATTCCTTTTCAGTAAAAGATATACGTTTTTGCAGAATCTCCTCATGACAATTATTGCGAAATACTGTGAATGAAAAGAACCAATAATTGTGCATTATTTATTACAAAAGTTTCCTACGTATCTACAAAAGGTTCTAGGGATATAAGTACTTGCCAATTCGTATCTGAATTATATTCTCATTTAAGATGATTATTTGCATGTGTCTGCTCTCCCACATAATTTATGCAAAATTTAATTCTTCATAACAAAGAATATAATTTCGATAAAATAATTATGACAGAAAATTGATTTGATTTTTTTATACAGAGAACTAACGCAGTAGATATGAAAGTTATAACGAGTACTCCTTTATTCATTTTCCATACTTCACATCGCTTCATCGATAGGAGCTTGCAATATTTTCTATTGAATATTAATCCAAGAAGGTGGCTAGCGGGCCGCTATTGTCGATCGGGCTACGTTGCGGTTGAAATGTTTGTGCAGTTAGCTGCAAGTTTGCGCGCAAACATATCCCGCGTCCGGACGTGGGTACACAGTAGCAACGTCATGCGTCGGACGAAGTGGGGCGTCGAAATCAATCGAACAAGCGAATTATTGTTCGGATGATGCCGCGAATTCACGGACCTTGTGTTCCGCAAACACGGCGTTATCGCCGCGTATCAGAAGGCTCCGCTCTTATCCAGATACGAAAAGAGCCCATTCCCATTTCACGTCCCGATAAGCATCAGGTAATTCTAGAGATATTTCGTAGGCTGCAATTATGTTCTTGCAGCTGTATTTGCAGTTCGTAAATACACTTCTTTCTCTTATCTTTACTTTTTCTACGAAATGAATATCTGTTTGCTAAAATGTCGGAAATTATATATTGAAATTTTGATATATTAATACGATGGAAAATCAGCTGATACTTTCAGGCGGAAATTATATTATATAAACAGTATTCTTTTACATTTTCTACGCGAAATGAAATATAAATTAATGAATTATTGAAATTAATATACGAGCCATTACTCTGCCTTTTAAATGATTTACGCGATTGTTTTAATATGCGTATTATACACACTAAATGTTAAATAATTTACAACTACACCCGTATGCTTTTTACATTATTTTTTTATTTCCCACGATTGGAAAAAGCTGAACTGAAATCGTAATCTTTCGTTATTAAAAGCGAGATGATTAGAGTAACGCCTTCGAACTAATTCCCTTTCGTAGATCGCAATTTATGGCGACAGTTAAATAAGTTAAATAGAATTACGTTCATCTTCGATCTAGACTAAATTATTCACAGCAGCGCGAGACCCCGGATTGCCTGTGAAATTACTTTTAAAGCTGATTTCAAGTTTCGGGCATCTTCCTTATTACGACCGCGAAGCTTTCCTTTGAGAGGACAGCCGCCCACTCGATCGATGTTTGTCACAAATGACGTTCTTACTTTGCGCAAACTTTGCGGAAATGTTTCAGTTGAACAATCGTGCACTGAGAAAAAAAGTCTGGTTAAAAACGGACGAATCAGAACTTATGAAGTATTGAGTTCTATTATAATAACCAGAATATTCGATCAATCCTCGATTTTCTGATTCGTCCGTTTTTAACCGGAATTTTTTTTCAGTGTAATTATCGTCACTTTTTTCGGTCACTTTCTTGTTAAGCTTTTCCCCTCACTCGAAATTAAAGCTATCTCTCTCTCTCTCCCCTCGTCTTGTAAGCTGTTTTTTTTTCCTTTCAAAACATTCGCTCAAGATTCCGCGCGGTAATTCGCGCGCGAAAATCATTTACGCGCCGCTGCACGCTCCTCACATTCATCTTCGTAGTTCTCTCCGCTCGTTCGTTGTTCAACAATTGAGCATTTATAAGGCAATGCGTTAAACGAGAGAGCGAGTGCGAGTGAAGGATGGAGAGACACATAAGTGCGAGCGGAAATTCAAATAAGAGCGAAATGAAAGCACCGTGCGCGAATGCGAATAATGGAAGTAGCTTGCATCGCGAGTCGGCGCAGAGTCGTTGAATTTCGTTGTAGAGCTTCAACGCAACACTTCGACAATTCGGCACTTTCGATGCGAGTCTGTGTTAATATTTAAACAGACGGTTATTTTTTTTTTTAATTTGACTTTGTACTTTTAATTGGGATTTTTAATTTCCACTCGTTATTTGCGTTTATCGTAACATTTTCTAAAGGATTTAAATCGCTCGCTAAATTCGAGATCATTGAAATAAAAATTAGAACTACTGAATTTAATCCAGTCATAACAAAAACAGGCGTAATATTGATTTTCTAAAATTTATTCGATTCATACACACATATGCATTGGCAATGATGAGAAAAAACAAAGATGAATAGTTCTTCGCTATGATTTTGCAACTGCACACGGGAAAAAAATTTGATTGCATCAATCAGAAATCTGGATACATTAACTAGAGTGTCTGGTGAAAAACGAAAAATGAACGATCCATATTTTTGATTAAGTTAACTTGACAAGTTTGGTAACGCGTTTCTGGTGAAGACAAGCAGACAAGTTTGGTTACACATATTCTAATGTAGGTAACCAAATAAATATGATTGCATTCTGGTGAAAGCAACAAAATGTTCTGGCTGTGTATCAGAATATTTAATTATAATAACCAGAAATTATGTTCAGTTTTATCAATTATACATATTACGTTCATCTGATCATGCTATGTACACTGAAAAACACTGAAAATCTTTTTATAACTTATAAGGTGTATTTAGTAACGCAATTTTTGAAATATTTAGATAGTATATTACTAAATATAATAATAATAACGAAACATTTAATAACAATTATGAACGTTTTTTATAACAGTATTTTATCACAATGACTTATATGTTTAGTTGAAACTATTTCATCAAGATTGTTGGTAACTTTTACCAAGACTGGATTATTATAACCAATCTTTCTTTCAGTGGAGTTATAATAACTAGAGACACTTGGATATTATAACTGCACTGAAAAAAAATTCTAGGTAAACTTATAAGATGTATTTAGTAATTTTTGAAATATTTAGTTAGTATTAGTATTTAATTAGTATTACTAACAAAACATTTGCTAATTATGAACATTTTATTTTTACAACATTATTTTGTCATAATAACCTTTATGTTTAATGGAAACTATTTCACCAAAATTGTTGATAACTTTCAAGATTGGATTATTATAACCAACCTTGTTTTTCAGCGTGGATCAGCATGAATAATCAAACGTTGATCGTTGTTAGATCTAAATGTTCTGGTTGGTTACCAGAATATTTCACTATAACAACCAGAAATTCTGTTCAGTCCAACCAAATTTTGTTGAACCAAACACGTCACGTTAATCCAACTGTGATTGCTTTTTCCGTGCACTCTTCCTCTTAATCGACATAATGGCAAACTTTTTCCAGCAGCCATGTTTTGGTTACTTAGACAAATTGCTCGAAATTCATATTTCATTTACTTGGACGCCGTTGTGTTTCACCGAAAAATTATTAATCTCTCCAAGCGAGATTATTCCAACAATCCCGTGGGGTGGAAAAAAAAAGATTGCCAGGGTAAAGTGACCCGCTCTCCCGGTCCCGGTCACGAGCAGATACGGGCACCTGCTGGACGAAGAGAGAGCACGGGGGGGAGGAGGGAAGAAGAAAGAAAGGAAGAGAAAGAAGGGGAGAGCGTTCACCAGGTTTGCGGTCACGGAAACGGGGGAGGCTCTTGTAATCCGTGCGCGCCAAGCGCGTGCAGAAGCGCCAGGCCAGTCCCTGCTCGGGGCTGCGGAGGGTGGCGGAACTACGAGGTGGCGGGCAAGGAGCCACAGTTGGTTGCGGGCTGTCGCTCTGTGAGCAAGCACCGCCGCGCTTCCGCGTCCCGGGCTACGGCACGCGACCCTCGTGCTGATCGCGTGCTCGCGCGTGACGAATCGCACGTGTCGCGATATCGAGCGGGGGAGGGAAGATCGGCCGTGCCGATCGGTCAAGCCGGCGGCCGCCCAAGGTCCCGCGGAGCACGCAAGCAGTAGTACGCGGCACGCCGTGACAGTGACACGGCGACGTTCCGACCTTTCGTCACCTACTGATTTATTCCTGACAGCGCTCGTCGATAGTCCGCCGTTTCCTTGCGCGGCGCGGCGCGGCGGCTCGCCGACGACTCGCCGGGGAAATCTCGGCGGGGGAGGGGGGAGGCGACAGATCGCGGGGAGGAACGCGGGCACGCGCTACGTGATAATTGCTCGCTCCGAATGGGCGCGGTAAATTGAATCGTGCGACTGTGTGCACGTGTGTTTAAATATCGCACGTTGATAATTCATTATCTGGACGGGAAAAGAGAGAGAGAGAAAGAGAGCGATTGTTCACGAGTTCACCAGGAAATTGAGAACGATTGTTTCGCGAGTGAAACCGCGTGTATTGCGACAGACACAAAGATCCATGAAAAAAAGCTTGGAATATTAAACAGTAATTGATTGTTTATGAAAGTGATGCGGGAGCTGACAGAAATTCAACGTGTCCTCGTCGTGGAGAGGGGCGAGCGAGAGCGCCGCGATGGCTCGTCATGTCGCGCGAAGGAGAGGAACGCCGAGGAAGCCGAGATGTCAGCGCTGCGAGCAGAGTGACCTTTTTAAATTCGCTAAAAATCAAAGTCACCCTTTTTTCTAGCTTGGCAGTATACATATATTCATACGTGTGTATACCCCGAGATAGCTTCCGGACAGTTTCGTTGAGCGCGCGCGAGTAAGCCATTCCAGCTAATCGCTCTTCAGCACGGGGCTTCAAGCGCCCCTCGAGCCGAGATAAACCGAGACGAAATCAGATGAGTGCGGCGCGCGGAAAATGATCTCGCTGCCGATCTTAACGAACACGAGGGGCAGGTTATTGGTGGGCGATCCGCGGGGGGAGAGAGGGACCTGAAAAGCCTGAATGCGATCAATCTTGTCTCGCCCGAGGTCGTCTTGAAAGGCCAAAAGATGCTCCGACCTTACCTCGGCGCGCGATAACTTCGACCTGCGATCCGACAGGTTCATTGTCATCCGACCAGACGCGTCGGGACTGTATCATGGCGCACGTGTGCAAATGGCATGTCGAAGCTGTCGCGTCGGGATTGCCGGCTCTCGCGGCGATTTAATTGCACGAGGTGTCGGAGAACTCTGTTAAACGTTCGTTGAGTCTGCTTTCGCGGCAGGCCGCGCAGGGGTTTCCCCCGACGGCGGCTCGGGCGGCGTTAAGAAGGATTAAGGCTTGTCTACGGCGCGCGAATTCCCCTGTGTACACACACACATACTAGTGATCCTCTGTGATCTCGCGTTAAACCCTAAGAGCAATAACGAAGCAATCATAAAGTGCATTAAGGAGAACGGCGTTATTCTGCGACGAAAATCCTCTTGTTTCTCCGTTCAAAGTTGACGAAGCGTATTCATATATAACTTCAAGATTGAGAAAACATCGACTGCCGAAGGCTCCTATTTTCTGTTTAAGAAGAAAATCACGAAGATTCGAAGATGTGAATAAATAATAAGAGAGACCGAGAAGTAACGAGGACGAACATTTCTCGAGAGCGATAATTATCGATAAGAAATTGCGAGCAGGGCTCTTGCGCAAACGCTTTCACGAATTTAGAGAGGCATGAAGTAAAGTCCTTTTGCCACGAGGTGAGATTAACGGCAGCGTTGGCGATTAAGAAAACGAGCGGACGAGAGGGAAAGACCTCGGCAATTACGATAACGAGAGGGAACGGCGAATGCCGAGGGGAAGAAACCACCGTCGTCGGGAAGAACGACAAATACGTATTTCGCGACGTGTAGCTTAATAGCGTCCGATTATCCGCGTATAGAGCGAAAGAGGAAAAAGACGTTTTCTCGAACGGCAAGGAGACTTGGGGGAACGGGATTTCATTACCGTATTAGCCGAAATAAATACTCGAAGGATTTCCTTAGGTAAGATCGATCGCAGGGTCCCAGAAGTCTGCTCGCCATTCGACATCCATCTTCCGAGGACGAGAAAGGAGACGGATTTCCGAATCTCTCTTCCCCCCTTCCAACTGCCTCTCTCTCTCTCTCTTTCTCTTTCTCTGTCCCTAAACTTTCTCTCACTGTTTCTCTTTCTCCGCTGCTGCCTCTTCTTTCCTCTCACCCGCGGTGCATACCCAAATTCTCCTCTCCGTGAGTTGCCCGGGAAGTTTCGGTGGCTCGTGTCATATCGCAGACATTATGCATGACCCGGCCGTCGAGTACCCGCATCTGACGTCCGCGATCACGTCTCACGTCTCGCGAAAGTAACAGCTTTGGCAAACGCGGGACGATCCTGACGGTCAATTTCATCCCGTGAAATTGAGTGAAATCGGGGAGAGAGAGACGTGCGGGAAAGGCGGAGAGAGAGAGAGAGAGAGTCGTCGGTCGGAGAGACACGAATTCGTGGAATTCGAGCGAAAGACGGTAATGAGAGCACGAGCGGCGTGGAAATGGCGAGGACAATTCGACATCCGCTGAACCGGAAACTCGTGTCCTTTATCCTTTTTCACGCCTTTCGGGGAACGGCAATTAACGATGACAAACACGAAGGCGTACGTCGCGCTACGTCTTAAGCGCGACCAACAACGGCGACGACGGCCAGGTCGGATAATCCTATTGACGGTGTCCGTGCCGTGAGAGAATAATCTGTCGCGAAAGAAAAAGTGACAAGGATCAGCTGGGCTGAATAGCTCACTTTTTCTCTCGTCTACGACTTGTCGAACTGGTACAATACAGGACGTGCAAAACCCCGCCATTGTCCGAGAATGAATTCCGGTGAGCTACGGAGGGACGACGCGCCGCGAAGATTGAACTGTTGAGCTTCCGGTGGTGCATCGCGCGCGATACTTCGAGGACCTCAAGGACGATCCCGGTCGTGAACGTCGCGTGAAACGCGGATCCCGGGGACCATGGACAAACCGCGCGCTCGGACGATCGTCCGGCAAACAAGCAGCCGTTTATCGACCGTAACCGGAAAGCTGGTGCCGGGATGCTGCACGCCGTTATGCTAGGTAGCGGTCCAGGACGGGGGAGACGCGAGTGGTATCCAGGATTCTATCTCCAGCGTCGTCGTCTTGGCTGTAGGATGAATCGCGGCGAGCAGGAGACGCTCTTCCGGCAGAGCCGGCAGATCACGCGGATCGTACCGTCCCGCGAGGACCTCGTGCTGAGCGTCCTCAAGTCGCCGATCAATCAGCAGCAGCAGCAGCAGCAACAGCAGCAGCAGCAGCTGCAGCAGCAACGCCAGCAATGTCGACACCCGTATCAGTCGCACACCCAGAGTCACTTTAACTGCCAAGGTCATCCAAATAATAAGAAGTGCAGTCATTCAGGTATACGGGACTCCGAAGCGGTCCGTTCTCCCGTAATCAGCGGCGCGATTTGCGTATTCGTTATATACGTTGTTATCGCGCAAGCCTTAAGTAATCTCGCGAACGAGCGTGACGTGGATAACCATTGTACTGGGTCACGTTGCATTTGTTGCACGTCATGGAATATTTATATCCGTCGGTTTGTCGGTCGTTTCGTCAAACGCGGTTTAGCGAGTCGGCCGTGATTAACTGCGGCTCTGTCTGGAATTTAAATTCCAGTCAGTTTCCGCGACGCGAGAAGAAATAAAAAATTCGATTAAAATACGTTTAGAGATAATAGAGTGCAGAATAATTGAGAGACAAAATTAAATGGACGGAATGTAAATCGGAGTTTTGTGCCTTTCCTTTCCGTTAAAAGGAAATCCGAAAGAGTTTAAATTTCTCATAAAATAAGAACGTTTTTTTTAAACATTCTTTTAACTATTTTTCATTTATCGATTAAACTATTTATAAACTATTTTTCATTTATATTATTATTATAAACTATTTATATATATTAAACTATATTTATTATAAACTATTTTTCATTTATATTTTTAATATTTTTTACTATTTTATATTTTATATTTAACTTTTTTTTTACATTTTTATGTAATTAATATATTACGGTCCCATGCTGGTTATTTGAAAAATTTGAGGGTTGCCGTAAAATCGTATCTCTTTCAGAGGCATTCCGCCAAAAAGAACTCGTAAGCGTTCCGCAGTGTTAATTTATGCGTACTTCTCAATTAATGAAAATGTCGCATGTAGAAACACGAATGAAACGGGACGCTTGTTGCATTTAAAATAAATTTTACCTTCCGTGCGAAATGGGAAAGAAACGCGACTAAAGCGACGGTGACGACGCATGCAACACGTACGCATATATTTTCTGCGCGTGACGGACGAATATTAGATATATTCCTTCTCAGTCGCGAGCGAAAATTCGTACTCGTGAATCCGCGCGGCTTAACGGAGAGGCAGAATTGCGAAGCCCGATTTCTGCTCGATCAGAGAGAGAAAGAGAGAGAAAGAGAGAGAGGTGTCTTTTCGCTCGATACTCGAGGCTCGATCCGCGACGTGGTCCGTTCATGTGACGGAGTTTTAATGTCCCGTCGTCTGGGAGGAAGAGAGAAACGGCGAAAGAGGTGGATGCTTTTATAAATAGAGCTTTGCGGACAATTCATTCGCGTTAATGTATAAGCGCGCGAGTCGGATTTGTGGTTTCCATTGTTCCGCCTTCCCGATAATTCCGCTCTCCTGCGTCCTGTCGTGTACAGGATGGATATTATGTTGTAACGCGCGCGCTACACACCGCGTTGCACGGTGATATTTTGCGTGTGATCATCGTTTAATTCCTCGCGACGCGTGTTGAACTTTTAACGAGATTTTCAACGAGAACCCGAAAATAACCCAAGATTTTAATTGTCAAACTTTTCGTAAAAATAAATTTGCCCTTTCGACGGGAGATAAAATTGACGTTTTCATTCAGAAGATCTCTGAATAATCAGCGACACAAATATTTTCCGAATGTAAAAAATCTTCACCGTGTATTGAAGCGTTTTAATATTCATCGAGATCGATTAAAAGTATATTATGCGCCATTGACCTTTGTACTGAGGCTGGTTATACAGCCGCTACAATCGTAACGTCGAAACACGTGAGAAAACACACATGTACAACATTGATGTTTCGTTACTCCACCTTATAGACATCAATGTTAATCGCGGCTGGCCTTCTCTTCAATATTAAATATCTTCAATTTATTAAATATGTCTCCTCTATTTTTCGTGCGAGTCCCGACAACCAAATGGCGTCCCTCTTCGGGACAATCTACTCGATTTTTAATCTTCCCTTTTCCCATTGGGGATTAAAAAAACTTTTACGTCGAGTCATTCATTTCAAAAAAAGCTGAGCGAAGAACTTGAAAACTGGCTGCGGTAATCGCGCTTGCTATCTCATCTCTTAAAACGAACGCATTCTTTTTCGCGACTGCTGAATGTTAAACTGTGAAAATTGCCGTAAATGTGATGAGATTATTATTAGTTTAGCATAATATAAAATTTATTTAATAAAGAAAAATATATTTTGTTTTGTTTGAACAAGATATTTCTATTTAGTTAAACATATAAAAATGATGTTTAATTTAACAGTTTATCACTGTTTGTTAGATAATCATTAATAATAACTTATTACATACATTTCGAAATTTTTTGAAAGAAAAAAATATAGATTTAAAATGACATATATACATTTCTTTAAATATTTTAATTAAAAGAGTCATTTGTTTGCAAAAAAATTTTTAAAAATATTCAGGCCAAACACAGAGCGGGATGTAGATATAGATATAATATCTATATCCTGTGCATTGTTCTAGTTTTGTCTGACTTTTATTTGTACAAGTTTTTTGATTTAATTTAAAAAACTATCTATGCTGTCCTCAAAAATTATTTATTTATTTATTTTTGTTTTTATTTATACAATAGCTTGGAATACGGCAGAAAAATTGTTTTGAATATTTATAAAATAAGATTCTGTAATTTGACATAACGTTTTTTCTGTTATTTGAGATAATTAAAAAGTTAAGAAGGATTTACATTAATTCATTTGAGTGAAATAGTTTTAAAGCGAAAGAAAAATGAGAAATATTTCTGAATAGCCAAGTAAACTATCGTTGCAATCTTTTTAGATTAAAAAAATTCACAAGACAGCAGAGTAATGATAAAATTGAAAAGTGTAAATTATTTATGATTCTCAGTAGCTTAATTTGTAACTTTCTCGCAGTATAATGGATCCAATATTTCATTACGAAAATCTTATTAACCTTAATCTGTCAACAGAATTTTTATGAGGCCCGGAAGTTTTAACAATATACTTTTTAATGAGTATATTTAATTTTTAATGGAATAAAATTTGTTCAATACACTCCATATCTATAGCATGGTGAAGTGTAATTAAAATATTCTTTCTTATAACTTTTACTCAAATTTTTCAGAATTAGGACATGACGGAACATTTCGGAAATGTATAACCAAGCATAAGAATTAAAAGAAATAAAAGAATTGCAGGGAATAATTACAATATACTTAATTTCCATCTCTATTTCTGCAATAAAAGTTAAAATAAGAAATGGAGTAAAAAATTGGCTCGATGTGAGCGCAGAATAAAAGATCTTTAACCAAAGTTTTGCTTAAGTCCCTTCGTCAATTTTCACTTCTCGTTCTCGAAAATGTTTTATTCGGAGAAGTGCATTTAATAACAGATGTTATTATCGATCTTATTTCGTAAATAAGCTTGTCGATCGGTGGGTTTTCACGCGCGCGCGTATTGTATGACGGGATATTATTCCGCGGTTCTCCAGTTGTTAGAATTGCAAATGCCACAGTCTGGTCGCGTCAAATATTTGAATAATCTCCGCGCGATGACTGATCTATCTATTTGCCGTCGACGAGTCGTCCGAGGCTCATCAATTGAATCGTTTCATTGACGGCCATCTCGAAAATATAAAATCGCGAAATCGAATTATCCCCGTGGCCGCGAAACACGATGCCACTGATATTATCATATTACATGTTAACACAGTTAACGCTGGGTTTCTGCCTTGCGCGAGGATTCAATGGAACGAATCCTCAGCTTGAGCGAGGAAAAAGATTCTATTCGCGTTATCTCTCACACGAGCCTCAAGGATCGAGCAGCGACGACGTCGCGATCGGGGCGCGCAATCTCTGCCTCCCAAAATTGTCCCCCCCCCGGTCCCACAAAATGTGTCAATCCTGAAAATGCCCAGGTGACAACGAGAGTCTTCCACGAAGCAAGGACCAATGCTCTAGGCACGGCGAAAAGCGGTGCGGCACCGCGGCCGCCTACGCCGCCCTGCAGGGCAGCGAGGACGAGCTCGCGGCCGAGCATGGCCTCGAGGCGGAAGAAAACGCCGCGCTGAAGACACCCGGCAGCGAGACCGAGGACACCGAGGACAACGGCGCGAACGCGGAGGAGCCGGCGTCGCCGGCGCGCCGCTTCACCTTCCTACGTCGCTTCCGCTCGCCGCGCTTCGGCGAGGCGCACCACAAGCGGGTGCCGACGCCCATGAAGCGCAAGTATCGGCGCAAGAAGAGCAAAGAGGACATCATCAACGATGACGTGGCCGGCACCGAGGAGGAGCCGCCGAGTCCCGATCAGACCGGCATGCCCGATCCCTATTATCCGATCTACCTGCCGATCGATCAGGCCTTCAAGGCCAAGTACGTGTTCCATCACAAGCGGGGCAAGACCTTCCAGGAGCGCCTCTACGTGTTCCTCGAGCATCCCGGCGGCTGGCTGTGCTTCGTCTACCATTTCGCTGTGTGAGTATGCACTTCCGTTTCCGGGAGAACGCCGAGAACGACGTCGTCCTTGGCGTTTCGCTCTTCGACATTTATTACAAACGATTTGCAAAGAGAGAGAGAGAGAAAAAAAGACGAATTTTAAGCCACTGCCCGAAGACTTTTTAGCGGTGTACGTAACGTTTGCTCTCCCTGTCAAGGGCTGAAATGTTGGAAGACACGAATATAAAATGCCGCGTCACGGAGACCTCTCGCCTCTGCTACCGTTTCGTCGTGTAGGCATCGATTTTGGCGTCGTGGCCTTTGACACCTGGCGTGCCCCAAATCCTCGACAGCGTCGAGGACTTCCTCCGTCTGCGATCGAACGTTTCGCCCGAATCAGTCGGCCTATCGCGGCGCGATCTTTGATTTTTGATCGGAGAAACAGATACCTCGCATAGGACTTTATTGCTCATCATTGGCCTGATTCGATAAGCGATATAACAAGTCGACAGTCGAATATACGACTTGAGAATATTCGACTTTGAGAGTGTCGATAAAAGTTTCGTGTAGTCTTCGCGGGAGAGACAGTAAGAGGGAAGTGACTGATGTCAATTCTTATATTTTTATCGTTGAAACCGGGAATTCGTATTTATTAAATGCTAAGCGACAAGAGCTTATAACATACTCTGTTATATCTTACAGAAGTGTAACAATTGGCTGAAACAAAAAGCGTTCAATCACAATTTTTATCACAATAAAAAAGCTGTTGTAATTTTCGAACATTCTAATTACAAATACCGACTTTTTCTAATTTTAGAAATATTATGATGTTTATGATATTTTTAATTTATTACGCTATATATTTGTTGCAATTTTATAAACACACCATAAAAAAGCTGTTGTAATTTTCGAACATTCTAATTACAAATACCGACTTTTTCTAATTTTAGAAATATTATGATGTTTATGATATTTTTAATTTATTACGCTATATATATTTATTGCAGTTTTATAAAGATTTTCTAATTCAATCTTTGCGGAAATGATAGTTTATTATTTATGTAGGCTACAATTTAGCCTTAAGGTAAAAATACCTATGGTCTTATTGTGCCACGAGAAGACCCATAGACCGAAATTTAATAGATTACTTTATTCTTCGTGTATTCTTCTGGCTTTAAATAAAATTGATTCAATCGAGATGCGCATGTTTGCGTATTTTCATTTTATTCTTCAATTTCATTGAAAAATACGAGCGAGTCAATTTAAAATTTCTTGAAACGCAGAACGTGGCGGAAAGAATAACTCTCCTCCTCCTCCATGCTATTTTCGTATTTGAATATGCGAAGAATGTACATACGTGGATAATTTTATGGGAGTAAACACATTCACGCACACATGGATTGTACATGAAGATGTGTTTTTATTGCGACGCTGCGATAAAACGATAAAACTGATTAATTTTATCAGGAAGTTCTCCTCGAAATTAATATTTACGTCTCGATTTCCACGTGTTAAGAATATTTATGTACATTGCTTTGATAACATCTTCATTTATCATACATATATCCAGGAATTTTTGTCCTAACGTGATCTCATGACTGTTGTAGGATATTTATATCATAGAGAAAAATGAAAAAAAAACTTTTTTTCATATCAAATCTTGAAAGTAGCAAAAGGACCAATCGAAAACCAATTGCGGTCTATCATAACGTCGTATTCTACATCGTCATACCTTATATAGTTGTCTTTCTTCATCCAGTCGTTAACTTGGCTGATTTCCTTCGATTTTTATATTTTTTTTACATTATACATAAAAGTATGGATTCGTTTACAGAGGAATAGCTTTAGGATATTAATAAATAGCATTAAAATACACATACATTTATTATGCTCCGGCCTTGTGTCCCGTAAAGAAACGTGTATGTACATACGTCGGCCGAGCGAAGCATATCCACTGCTCCGGCGGGTTCATCCATTGAAAAACTTTGCGGATTTGTGCATTATTCAATAGGCTGTTTTTCATTTCTTTCAAACTGTCGCCAAGCACCGCAGCCTTTTAAATAATTCATTATCAAAACAAAACGCGGCAACGTATCCGCGAAACAAATCGATCGTCGCGAATATACCATAAGTTCTCTCGCTTTTTTTCCACTTCGCCGACGCTTTCCGTCTATTTTCGTTTGATTTTGGACGGGTGACGAGTGAGGCGAGAAACTGAAACTATTAAAATTTCATAAGTCCTTTTTTTCCTTTTGTTTCATGTTTTATACACACGGCATTGTACTCTGTCATTAATGTCTTTTCACCTTGTGCACTTCTCGCTTGTTATTTTTCAACGTCACATTTTTCGGCCAACCTGGAATACACGCACACAAAACTCTTTTTTAACAACAATCAAAATAATAATAATAATAATCAAAGATACAATATGAGAGAGGAATGAAACATTTTACATGTTTAGAAATAAACTAGAAAATTTTTTTATCAGAGTTAGAGTAACTACACTGGGAAAACTGTTTTGTTCTATGAACCAAAAGTTTGGTTAAAATATACGCAACAAAATTTTTCAGTTGCTATAAAAAAATATGTTATTTGCTTACGTTTTGTTAAATCATTTTGGTTTAGAGAACAAGACAGTTTTGTGCCTTAAACAATTCTGTTTTGTTCTCTAAATCAAAACGATTGAACAAAATATAAGCGAATAACATATTTGTTTATAGTAACTAAAGAATTTTGTTGGATATATTTTAACCAAACTTTTGGTTTACGGAATAAAACAGTTTTCCTAGTGCATATTTCTTGATATGCATTTAAAATTGAGTTCAAAATGTTTCTGCATTTTAGAATAGTTGCATTATAGATAGTCGTACGTGTGACTAGTAAGGAGACACACAAAGGCTAATAATACGAACTTGTACAGTTCTCTCGAAATTAACATTGGGCACGTTTGCCCAAGGTAAACGTGCGAATACATAAATAATTATAATATGCTAAAAAATTCTTTTGTACATTTTACCGCGACACGCGGAACTTCTCGACAATACGTCGCGCTATCGAACTTTCGACGACGCGAAAGTTAAAACGTTACAATCGGAAATTGCACGGAAGTGTCTTTCATTTTGCGCCCGATGTACTGCAGTCATGTCGAGCATGCCCTTCATTTCCGGAAACGTATACCTATTTTTCCTGCATACTGAAAATATCCGCATAATCTATTTTTACAACTGCCTTCCGGACGACCATGCATTTTTCCATTTGCGCACGCTTCGTGTTTTAATATCTTAACTTTAAAAGCAACACGACGCTCTAGAAGCGTAGTTGAGTTATCAAAACAGTTAGCTGATTACGCTACATATGAACGCTACGTTACAATTTTATACGAATATCTCTCTTTTCAACTTTTTGACAAACAATCGCTGAAGTGCGCGTACTTGTAGAGTCTACCAATATTTGAAAATAATTTTACAGACCATTCGTGTCATTGCATTTTATACTAGCTTCAAAATAATTTTGGAATTTATATTCCGTTCTTTTTTTTTCCTAAAAATCGATTGTGTGAGAAAGTAAAATTGCAAATTTTTCGTAAATTCCCTCCATCCGCGTACGATTGTTGCATGGTCGTGGAGAATAATGCGGTCTTCGTGCTTCAATGCCGCATCATTCATACAATCGTTGGACAGCCGACTAATGAAGTCGCGCTGCACGAAACGCCGCTGTAAATATTTAATTGCCCGAGTAATCCTATTGATCGGTGCTATGGTGCTTGTTATTTTCTGTTATCGTTCTATTACCGGTATTAATGCGATCGGGGAGAGAGGATAAGAGCGAGAGGCTAAGTAAGAGTCATTCAATCTCACAAGAGCGGACTCTGTGGAGGAATCCGCCCGTTTATTTACTACACACCAAGTTGAAGCTGAAAACGTAACAATTGTATAATTCCCAACCATTGAATTTCTCTTCAAAGAATTCCTTTCTCTTGTATCATTTACATTTGTAATTATATAATCATATTATAATTTTTCCTTTATTTATTTCAATTATATGTAATGAAACAATATTGAATTTCCGGAAATTAAATCAAGAAAAAATTAAAGAATCTGTCATTAAAATTGTATCGAAACAATTTTACGTTATCATTATCATTTAAATCTGAAATCTTCAATTTTAGCTTTTGTCGTTGCACTGAGAGAAAAATGTGCTTTACACAAAAATATAATTTACTTTTCGACTCAATCATAATTTTATAATATTTCTAACAATAAATATGATTAACTTAATTATATACATCGTTATGTTAACCATAATTATCATTACACTGAGGAAAAAAATCGTACGAACTAAATTTATATATATATATATATAAATATATAGTTGTTTGATTCAATGATTCAACAATTTTAGTTTTTTTTAGTTTTCTAGTTGCACTAAAAAAAGTATAGTTCATTCATATAATACTTTATGTCATTGTAATAATGTTTTGTTGAACGTATCGAACTAAATATTTTAGTTAGATAAAATATATTTTGCGTTTTTCACCAAATATTTTTTTTTCAGTGTAGAATTATTATAAAATTGTGGTTTTTATTTTTCTCACAGTGTGCAATTTCGAATCAAGTAATTATTTTTCGGAAGATGCAATTATCGTGATTTTCAAAGCGCTGGTTAACAGTAAGTTAACAGTATCGTCTTGTGCGCTAAACAAAGAAATTTGTCCCTGTTAATTCTAGTTCTAATTCGACTGGCCTACTTTCAAACGAGCGTAAATAGCAGGATGTTGTTAGGCCCAATGCATATGCAAGCTATTTGCGTGCGGCTTGTTATTTTTAGATGAGAATCGCACGTGCGCGCTCGCGAGCTGACACATCGATGTCGCACATACGATGCCCGTAGAGATTACATATCGCGCCGTCAATGATCGTCGCTAAATTTTTCAGTAACTCGATCAGAAAGCGCGAATCTGTGAGTGAAGCCAATCCGATCGCGGGAAATCCACGACTGATTCGCGCGTTAAATTCATCTGCAGATCGATCAAAGGGAAACTTCGGACACGAGCGATGATGACACGCATGATCTATTTACAATAATGTCAAATACGAGGCGTGGCGTAATATTACAAAAGCTGCATAAACAGCCGACTGATTTTCCACGTGCGGTATCTTTGATCTTCTCATTTTACCAATTTGTCGGGAGAGCGACAGAGGAATTACGTTCAATCAATCAGGCGCAACAAATAATATTGCATTATTTATATAGTCCCTTCAATTAATAACAATTACATTCTTTGTCAATTAATTTGTTTCATTACGGGCACCGTGCGCGCGCGCGGCACGTGTAAACGCAAATTCAATTTCCAGGCGAATGATTACTGCGCAGATACTTATTTGCGCGTGTACCCTGTATATCGAGCGACTCGCGCGATCGGAATATCGAGAAGTTTATGTTATGTTTCGAGCCTTCGGAGAGCCCCTTGTAATTAAATGTGTGATGAATATGAATAAATGATGCGACGCGACGTGACGTTATTGCTGTAGGAACCGCGCACGCACGCTCTATCTCCCCCTCGATCGCATGTAGGTTAATTGATATGCAGGGGATGCACAATGGATCTACACACTCAATCGTTTTATACATCTTTAGCCGTAAGTAAACACGTCGGGCTGTCCATTAACGTGTGCGAGTGTTAATATCGATAATTACATTTTATCGCCAGGGTTTTTCAATTAATTCCTACAAAATGTTCTATAATAAATTCTCCAATCTTTCCCAAGATTATTTCTTCGTGTACTTTCATGAAATACACGATGTCCACTCTATAAAAATGTTAAATTCTCAGAAAATCTCTTTCCATCTGGAGAATTTGAGGCATTTTTAGGAAATTTTTATAATTTAAGGATTTTTATTTCTAAATTCTTTTCTTTTTTTCTCTTACAAATAATGTTAAATCCTATTTGGAGTTTTAGATTTTTCGGTACGTTTGGTTAGATCTATAAATAAGTTTGTATCGTTTAAAAGAATTCTCTTTAGTGTTTAATATATTTTTTGTGTGGGAGATACCGATTTCATGTTCTATTTTTCGGAAGTTAAAGGGTAGAAATTTTATACGCTGTAAAATGCCATCTCTTTAGTTCTCTTTTTCTTCGGTACTTTTTCAAGTTTAGAATAAATAGCAGTTTTAAATTTTTTGCCTTTAATTTTTTACGAGCCAGTTTGTTGAAGCAGAAAAATCAGACTAAAAAGTCTAGATGATTAAATATAAATATATGTTAACTATAAATACATATGCACTGAGAGAAAAGTATATGATATTTGCGACTATAATTGCATAGTAAAAAAATTATAGTCAGGAATATCATTTTTATAGTAGTTATT
>VBVR01003308.1:0-18137 GCA_011638315.1 Tetramorium parvispinum
TCCTTCTCCTTGCTCTTCGTCTATTGCCGGCTCGTAAACGGCATAAATGTTGCCCGTGAGGTGCTCACCTTCTCCTCCCTTTTCAGTCTTCCTTCTCTCTTTTCGGTCTTCTCCTTCTTCTTCATTCTCTGTTTCCTCTTCATCTCGTTCTTCTCCTCTGTTCGATGCATTCGTTTTCCCCCCGAGCGCTTTCGCGCAACTTCTTCGCAAGGAGCACTCGCACTCTCGGTTTCGACGACCTCCTATTATTTCTCGGTCTCGTGAAGACGCGTATATGTTTCGCAATTTTTCACCGAGCGAACAGACACGATGACATGTGGTTGGCGATCGTGTCTCTTTTGTTTCAGCGAACTTGAGACGAATTCCATTATCAGTTCGACATTCTTTTCGAGTGTCTTTTGATTCACTACAAATTATGTAACCGTATTACATCACTAAATTTAACAATTTATGTATTCTAAATTTTTTCTACTGATAAAAAATGTGTCTTTCCTATTTGAAATTATTGATTATAAGAAACATATAAAATATTTCTTGTAGAATTTTCTGTCGTAAAACTCGCAAAAATGTCATTACAAAAATAAATTTCTAATTTAAAAATGACGTAAACGAAATTACAGATACATATAGCTGACATATTAAAACTTTACTGCCTTTGTCGACTACCAATTTCATGAGGTAATTCGCAGTGTTTTATGCTTATGCACAGCCCGATAACATGTGGTTGACGATCCAGACACCATTTATAGACTCCCTGCGACTCACTGTGATTCTGTACTTTACACGTCTAGACTAAATGCATTTTCTTAAATAGAGACATAGAGTCTCATAATTCTCATAATTTACTTGAAATTATTATAGCAGAAAAGTTCATAAAGACGAAGTAATAAAAGCTTATAATTTTTAATTCAAAATAATACTCTTTCAAATATAAATACTAAAAAATTTCCATTACTTAATCTTTCAATTTCTCGTGTTTTAAGACGCAAATTGTGGCACATTCGCAAATAATATAATAGCGCAAAAGTGATTTGCGAAGTAAACTTTATAATTTTATCAAAAAGAAACTTTCTGTAACTAATATAGAATAAATCAATTCCAATCGAGGCAACAATATATTGCACCTACGTCTGTATTTTCATTACGGATAACAAAATATGTTTTTGTATCGATTTTGAAATATTTGTCTTTCCTCGAGGGGATTATAACGAAGTTTTCCTGGAAAAGCGGCAGCAGCTACTTGCGTAGGTATATCTATTTTTGGAAAATGCGGAAGATAGATTCAGATCGGAAACGACCGAACCGGTCGCCAAATAATCTCAACGTAACGTTTTGTCCGTGGGAGCAGTAGGTGTCACATAGCAAAACCGTTGGGCCCTTTCAGGAGGAAGCGCCATATGGCGCAAGCGGCGGAATCGCGGCGTCCAGGTAGTTTGCTGTTATTGCCCGGTTTCGCTCTTGGAGCGTTTTGAGCTAGCCACGCAGCCCCCACGCAAAGCCTGATCCCTGGGACCCCTTTTCACATCGGGAGGGCGAGCGGGCTTGTTGTGGTCAGTGACCGAGGGTGGAATTTCGTGCGTGCCAGGCCGCGCCAATGCAATACGAATTGCGTGGGAATAGGGAGGATTGCTCGTTGCATTATCGTTACATCATCCAACGTGCGGTTCGTTGGAAAAAAAAGGAGTAATCACGCGCACATAGATCCGTTCGCACGACATAGTAACGATCGCGGCTTAATGACAAATTACATTTCTCGTTTCCGTGCTTCACGTGAGAACTTACGTTCGCGCCGAACAGGCTATTCTCTTTACCGGCAATTTCGAGTTTTATCGCGACGCACGGATCAGGTAATTAAAAATACTGCGTTAGTCGTTAAATATAAATATTGTTTAAATAATATTACGGTACGCTGTGTAACAACAAATATTTTAACGCACCCCCATTTCCCTGCTGTTCGCAGTATAAATTGCTCTCAAACTTCCTTATTAAAAGATAGAGTTAAAACTCGAGATGGATGGGCATGCCCACATCGCAAATTCGCATCGGAGAGCAACAGTGAAAAAAGAATTAATTCTGTTTTGACACGCACGCAGTCGGCGGTATCGCGTCCCCAGGCGGCAAAGCCAAAATCCGGCATCTGCCCCTCAGCTCTCCCACGCTTCGCCGGAGGATCTCGATCCTCGTAATTCACAGTGGCCACTTCTCGAAAGGGTTCCCTGCGGGCACTGAAAAGGCTAACAACAGGACCGAGAACACAAGAGAGAGCGTATGCATGTGGAAGGTCGCGTGCCCGCATCACCTGCAGCATGCAAAAATCTGGAAAAACTACGGAAGGCCGTAACGCACAGCATTCTGACAGCTGCGCCCCATCGTCCGGACGTCTTATTCAAACAGGAGCCGGGTGTTTCCGCAAGGAGTGACGGACAATCGAGCGAAAGGGATGATTTCGCATTTCGAAGGGATATTTTCCGAGCGAGGTCGAAGAAGGGTTAAAGCCCCCGAATCATTTACGATTGATCCGTCGGGACGATAATGACCCCTGAAACTTTCAACGCGGACAGACATTGTCGGAAATACTATTGCACAACATCAATTTTATTTAATCCTTTCTGCTTACATATGACGACATGAGAGAGAGATATTTTGTTTTCAATCATTATGATAAAAAAATTTTTTTATATCTAGTAGGAAGTAAAATAAAATAAAAAATTTGTCGATTGTTTAACTGAACATTACACCTTCTTACTGAAAGTTTCGAATCATTGATAGAAAAAAATTATGTCGCGAAAAATTAAAGGCAAAATCGACATATGATTGTACAGGATTAAAGAAGAATTGAACTCCACCAGAGAAAACCGATCAACCGTCAACGATACGTATGTACGTCTAGCAAAACCCTAGAATTCAAAAGGGGGGAAATATCTCATTCAAGTAAAATTCACCGCTCCCACAGGGCGAGAGGGCTGCATTCGCGGTGTCGTCTGGCTGTTTTTCGCTTTTTCGCGGTAGACCCGTGGGCAAGGGTTGAATACACACCTTCGTTGCATCTATTATTGACGATTATGTGTCGGTCGAAAGAGACGACGGGCGCGCGTATGCGCGTATGGGTGCTCGCCCATCTGCCGCGATCGTTACTTCGGATTTTTCTCCGTCGGAAATGGCGATTGTGGTTGCACGGCGTACCAGCATGCATGCAGACGAGTATCAGGGCTTCGGGAGGATGCCCCGTGGTTTGTTTGCCGATGACTTCTGGCCTCGGCTGTCAGTTGCCGGGCCCTCAGCAGTTTCGCTCGACAGCATCTCGTTTCCTTCGATTTCGCTGCGATTGTCCATGGAATGATCTCTCGATAGCACCCAACTTTTATTAACCGGCTATTGTCGACGCGTTAATTGGACAAGAAGCTGATAATTGGGAGAAAAGACGTGGGCGGGCCACATATTATTATTCGCACAATAATGAATTTCTGCAGCTATTATTTGCGTATCTGTTTTATAAAACATATCGTAATATATCACAGTATTAATACAATATATGATATTTCATGATATATTATATAAAACACGATATATATACTTATAATACAATGCATTTACAATGCATTTTTGTAGAAAAATTACAAAGCGAAATAATCATATAGATAAAAATTTAATACACTTCAAATATTTTATTCAAACGTTATATTATTAAAAATAGTCACTAAAAGTGTATAACTAACTGCATTGCAGTAGTCACTAAAAATCAAAATGGGTAAATATCTATCTAAAAAACTAAACGAGTTAAATAAATTACATTTTTTTAAGCTTTGAACATATAATTCTGAAGAAGCAACACTTTTGTTAAAGGAAAGCATATGCCGGATTATGTGCGCAAGTATGCACACGTGTGCAAGTATGCATAGATCCCGGCAAGGTGGTCAAAAGGATAAGAACGCGTGCGGGGGTGGCCAGGTGCCTACTCCCGCATAAGTGATTGGGAAAGCGAGGGTGAGTAAAGGGGAAAAATGTGTATATCGGCGTGCGGACCGTTGCGTCGATATAACCGTGGTCAGTGATAAAAGCAAATCAAACAAACTAAAAGAGATATCTTCCTAGAATTCAAAATATTGACACTGGTGTACACACGTTCCCTTTTTTTTAGCTAGTGATACTCAGAAACAATGTCACTATCGTTTAAATTATAAACGTGTGAAGAAGTAAGAAATTACTATTTCAAAGAACGATCGAAACTGTCCATATGTAAAACGTAATAATTTTCAATATCATTCAATATCGTCTTTACTTATCGAAATGTTTTTTGTGTTAATATATTGAGAAAATTTTTAATTAGCCCAGTATATATTATTGCAAATTATATACATTTTCACCTGCTCTTATATATTAAAATTTATTAATAGGTAAATATGATTGGTCAGAATTAATTCTATGCTTCAACCGTGCAAATGAGAGTAATGAGATTGTCGTCGTTGATCATGTTTTATGAAGTGTGATTATGGGTTGGGCCGCATACGGGTAATGCTATCAAAGTATGATTACTGACCAGTTGTTCCCTAGTTGTCTACCGATCACGAATACAAGGCTAAGTCGCGTATCGTGCGACAACCGGCCACCTGCGGGGGGGCAGGTGGTATAATCAGAACGAGCGCCACAATCCGCGCCACCCTTCTTCAGCACCCTCATTGAATCTCCACTCGTTTGTTTTCTACTGCGTCGCAATGCAAGTTGATTCACAGTGAAATACGCGTAAATATTCAAATAAGGGCTATCATTTTAAAATGACTACTTTAAAGGCCAGTTTTTCATACTTCGTGGTAAGCTAACTAATGGTTAAATTATACGTCTGTCTTCGTTTTATCTTCAAATTAAACAAGTTCAGACGTATGATCTTGGTAAACTAACTATTAGTTAATTTACCAAGAAATTGGAAAAACCGGCCCTAAGAAATATAAAAATATATAAAATATATAAATAATATTTTTTAATAAAAGAATTAAAACAATTGAAGTAGCTAACTTTTGAACTATAAATTATTTAAGAAATTAGATGAAACATTGAGAAGTAAAACATGTTTCAAATGCAAATAGGTGACAAAATCTTATTCTTCAACTAATTTCAAGCCTTAGTTAATAGAAAATTAATCGCTAAAGTATCCAGATATTTAATTTCAATAAGTTCCAAAAAATATAAAGTTTAATTGAAATTTAATCATCTTTTATGTATAATAGAAAGTTGATTTAGGAAAGAACTAATCCGTCAGTTAAATTACGAAACGGAAAGTAGCAAAAGCCGAGAATTATAATCAACGGATTCAGCGTTCCTCCACGTACCACACGTCTCATCCGGCAAGAAGAAGGGGAATCCTCGAGACGGCAGACTACAGCTAGACGCCACTAGACCGGTCGCAAAGAAAAACTCTACTAGTCTCCGGCTCATGCAGCCGGACATCGCGTTCAGTGGGTTAGTACTGCCGACGTGCAGTCGTGCTTCATCACCGACCTCACGTATCCTCCTTGTCTTCTATTCCTTTGGTTCGATTATGCGGGCATCATCCACTCGCTTATTGCCACCTATACAGACTGGTCTGGCCTCACTTCGTTTTTTTTCTCTTTTCTTTCTTTTCATCGACTTATCTATGCGCATTCCCGCCGTGGATATCGCTTTAAGAAGAAGTACTGATCCTTCGATTCTTAATTCCTTTAATCAGTGCAAGAAACGTGATAGTTTAAAAAACAACAACAGACGAGAAAAATAATTGGGTAATGCAACTTTTTAATTACAAGTGACGATATGTGTGGCAGATGCACATGGCAGACTCGCAAGGTCATATATTTTCCATTACTAGAATGTATTTCCCGACTTTACGATTAAACGGGAGAATAAAATCGCGATCGCATATTTTCCGGATAAGGTGAAACGCGGTTACTAGTAATACCATCCTTCAGCCATTTACTCGATGAAAATCGACCAAGTAATTCCCGCTGGCCGGATACGTTGTCTTCGTCGTCTTTGACTGTGCAATCCCACCTCGTGTTATCCAGAGAACACGAGGCGAGACGATGGTGACGATGATCAAGATGGGTGGAGGTGCGGGGCTTTTGAGAGGCAAGGGAGACTAGTTAATGACTCGACTACTTTATGCGACAGGTACACGTGTGTCGCGCTCTTTTCTTTCTCTAGCCGATGATTTTTCGTGGTGGGCAGAGATGTGGGCATAGGGGCCCGACCGGGCAGACGGCCGGGACCAGGCGCTATGAGCGATCGCGGTCCGACACCGTGCGCCCGCGGCAGGTGCTTGCCTCTTATACAGCCTTTCTCGCTGGTGCCGGCGCTCCTCTCTCGTGCCTTCAATGCCGCCTTGGGTAAGAGGCAGACCCGAAAGAAGCACCACGGCATCTGCCTCCCTCTCGTTGTCTCTCTCTCCCTATCACACATTCTATCTCTCTCTTTCCCTCTTTCTCCCTATCTATCTCCGTCTCCTTCCGAACAGTCGCGCGAGTCGGCGATCGGCGAACGAGTCAAGGGACCAGGGGGGACGATCGGAGCCACGCGCCAACGATCCCCTCTACTCACGTCGGCGTTCTGTTCACGCTGCTGCTCCTTTCGCTCTTCTTCACGTATATCCACGTTCTACTTAAGCCGATCGCGCACTTAACCGCGCCTGGGAATTTTAGTAAGTAGCATGGCACACACCCGATCAGTGTATAGGAATGTAAACATTTCATTTCTAACGATGCCAAGACTTGGTTCTTTAGAACGATGTAATAATGATTAATACGCAGGTAGAGCGTATATCAATTATAATAATTTCGGCAAACGTAACCAGGATGAACCGAATAAGAAACCGAATTTATGCTTCGATATTACGACTTTCACGGAATTAACTAAGATAACGGTTGAGCCAAACAACCGAAGAATATTTTCAAAATCTTTTCTCTGTCTGGCTTAACGAAAGAATGTTATAAAAACTATGTTTTTACAAGGGAGAGTTTGTGAACGGAAGATTAGTCGCGAGGCGACTTCATTCCTTTAATTCTTCAATGGTTATTCCCTAATATACGGTGACTTTACCGCAACAGAAACAATCTTGCCAATGTCTTCGGGCCGATTCGGGTTCTCGCTTCGGGTCGCCACTGGAAATATATTGCCCGCGATGTTGACACAAGAACAACTTCGCACGCTACTTTGCATAAGCGAGAGAATCGTTGCGACGCCCGCGACCAATACCGCATAATAAAATTACTTTTGCCCTGCTCTCGCAGATAAAAATACATGTTAATACGAATCACGCGCTCTGGGGACCGTATTAGCTCCTGTCGACGTTTTTACAACAAGCGAAAGCGTTACGCTTCTTAATATATGAAGGGCTTGAACGGCGCACGAGTTTCGACGCAGCTCTACCTTTGTAGTTTTGTTGGAAGAAAGAAACAAGGAAGATTTAAACTTATAAAGAGAGAGAGAGAGAGAATAATGAGACAATAAAGTTTCCTTAGAAGGTAACTAATACTTCTGGAGGGGCTTAATTCCCTGAATCTTTCTTAGATCCCGCGAAATTATATAAAACTACTAAAATATGATTTCTCTAATATTTCTCCATTTTCTGTCTCTTTTTTCATTTCCGATATAAACTAAATATTAAAAGGGAAAATTCAGAGCGAAAATCTTTAAAATTCAGAGTAACGTATCAATGATTAAATAAACATTCCTTTTCTTAACACGAATTCTTTTTCCACTTGATTTCCGTTAAGGTCAGACGATCGTGCATTCAAGCGGTTCCTTCTCGAGTTTGACCAAGGAATCGGCATAGTGCTCGGTCACGTCAGAAATGCGGGGGAGGTTCGTAAAGAAGCATGAGTGCACAATACCCACCCCGCTATTATTTTCAATTCTTCGCCATTGAGCCTCAGCCATTGAGCCGGCAAGACCGGATCGTTATTGCCACGGTTAGCACCGGCTTTATTACCGGACACTTGTGTGCGCGTACGCAAAACTCCCGTCATCATTATTCGTATTGATAAACGATCGTCGCCACGTCACGAGGGATAATGTCGTAAAAAGTGTTCCGCTCACCGATCATAATCGGCCGGGTGCAAGGCAAGGGGTAGCTCAGTCGGAGAAGTCAGTCTTGTGAAATCGCAATCGTCGCTCTTGACTCACTTTTCGTCTTGAAAAATATATTTATGTATTTAAATAATTAATAGTATTTGGGAAATGTATCTTGAGATTATAATCAAATAAAGATATGCAGGATGTATTTACAAAATGTCATGTCTTTTAATTTTATGGATTATTCTTGATTATTTTCGGTGTTTTGTGAAAGTTGCCACTAATGTAACAGCAGCTACTTCTAGTTTAATAGTAAAAAAATATTCAAATGTACAGATGTCGTATTTGAATATATTCCCAATAACAACTTGTGTTCGGCAAGCACCGTTTCTCTCTCTCTTTCTCTCTCTTTCTCCAACCCCCCTCTCTCTCGTTGACGGACCGACGGCTTTTCATAATCACATATCAATTAATATTAATTGAAATGTCTCGCTATTACTTGCGCATTGATGATTAAAAAAATGTTACAAATATTAAGATTTATGATCTCAACATGCAAAACGTTTTCTATATATATATATACTTATTATAACATTATAAAAAAAACCGTCTGCCTCATCGAATGAGATATGACTCACATCGGCATCAATGACTCACGTCAGTTTTATCGATACGTTTCAGTAGAGACTAGGGTTAAAAGTTCCCCGACGGCATTCTTATTATTAGCAATGGCAGACTACGCGATATTTAGTAGTCAGCTCATTCGTATTTCCTAGGAAATCCAAGATCGAAGCCGCCGAGATGTTCTCCGGCAAGGATGCGTCTGATTCGCCGAGGTTTGCGTCAGCTTGCCGAGAGAGAGAGAGAAAGAGAACCTTCGACCTTCCGATACGAAATATAAGATCTTTTATTTACAACCGAGATCCACACACACGCGTGACGCACGCGCTGTTCGCGGAAGGCAAAGGACCGCCGAACTCCGAAAGACGGCGAAACTAAGTTTCAACTAATTTAACCGAGGGACACGAGGGAGGTTACGATCGTTTTGATAGGATGTTAACGTTGCACACCGCTAATTTGCCCGTTAACTCGTCGTCCTCTCAGCGTGAGCGGTGGATAAAAGCCGCCAGAAGCTGCCCGCTCTTATCTCGAGGAGCGCGACGAGTACCCCCTGTGCCGAAATTAATGCAACAGTCTATAACTTTGATACTATATTGGATTTTGATGCGATGTTCTCTTGTCATTATACTCCTCTAGATATCTAGTTAATACTATTCTGTCCTAATATCCATGTCCTCTACGGTCGGCCTCTACGATCGTGAATTTTTTTCGTTACGGAAATATAAATGTTTTCCTTTTGGGCGTCTTCTTTTTACATCAACGGCTCCATTCAACCAAAAAATTATTGATCCTGCAGAATACATTTTAAATATTGCCACGAGATAAATTTTTGTCTCGTACAAATTCGGAAATATCAGCTTGGCGAAGCTAACAGTTGTAGTGACGACCAAGCATGAGAATGCATGCTGTGTGTGAATCGGCATGATACAAATGAAAGCGCATAATCGTGTACGCGCCACATCGGACCAAATAATTACATGAAAAGATTTAAAACCTTATATAAGATGCCGCATGATCAAGATTATACGTACGGGCTTATGCGTCTCTGCCGCTTCGTCTTAATTAAGGCGTCCTCATGAAAAGTTTCTCTGTCGTCGGATTGACAGAGCTATATATTTCCACCGTAACGGTACATTTTATATTTAATTTTTCCCCAGATTAAAAACGCTACTTCTTTCAATAATTATCGACTCGATCTATCGTTTCGAACATTCTCTCTTTATACATATATGAAATTATTTCTAGAAACATCAGAAATACCGACGACAGCAAACGTTACGAAATGTGAAATAACTCGGAAACTCGTAATGAAATAATGCTTTCCAAATTATCGTTTATACCTGATAATCGCTTGAGAAATATTTAAATGTTACACTATATTACTTAACTTTCGATAATACATCAATTAATTTATATTAATTACTTTTACCAATCATTTTCACATAAGGACGTAAATTTGGACGATATGTTTTTAACATCGTGATTGCATAATTACGAAATGCAGCAATTTTCAAGATATCGGCAACACTTCATAAAATTGTAACGCATTAAGATGCTCACCTGGCACGCATTGCCAAATACTATTGGGTTATTACAAAATTCATCAAGCAACATATCGGAATGGTCCGTCTTAATTAAGCTACCGTTATAAAAAACAGTTGTCGATCGTTGAAATCTCGATTGCGGTTGACGCAGCGGAACCAGACTGCGCCAGGACCGTGTATGTATGTACACGTAATCGTGAAACTGTTCGTCGTCCAAAGCACGCTCGACGTTATTCTTAGTTACACGCCGCTGAATTAACAATGTAATATCGCCAAATGCACAATAATAATATGGCAAATACACGAAGGACACGCGTCACATAATAATTATCGCGATTCATTAATAATCCCTTTTCATATTTACCGGTACGTATAATTCAGCGCTTATGTGACCGCTCATTAAGACGTCGTATTAAGCCATCCGATTTTTGCCATTTGCAAATTAACGCCGTATATTAATTCCAAGTTGATGAAGAATGGGCGAGGTGAGAAGCGAAAGGCGCGAGCGTCTCCGCGTGAAAGTACTCGCGCCGCCGCAGTTTCGCGTTAATGAGTGTGGCGCGCGCCACGGCACCGGCGTGCGGGCGAGCACGCGCGCGTAAGACCCGACCGGAAAGGAGAGACTAAGAGAGACAGGTAGAGAGAAAGGGACCGGACGAGAGAGAGAGAGAGAGAGAGAAAGAGAGAGAGAAAGGGCGAGAAGGAGAGGGTGAGAAAGAGAACGCGCCAACGTCGGGCCCCTCGCGCGCGCACATGCGGACGACGAAAACGGCAGCTGCAGCTGGGCGCTGCCACGCGCCCTCCGCCGCCTCGGCTCTCTTCGTACACCATTTTACAGGTTCGCTTCCACGGCGTTCCTGTTCCCTGGTCCCCCCCTCCCCCTCCCCGCGTCTCTCAACTTCACGTACCCTTTTCCCCGCTCTCTCCCTCTGTCACACGGGTCCGAATATCACTGTCCTCTTTCGTCTTCTGTCCATCTTGCTCTCCTTCTTGCTCGCGCCGATAAGCCGGGCACCCCGCTGCCATCCTTCTTCATGTACGGTGACACGCATGCACGCACGCACACCGAAGTCGGGTCGTGCGCCAAAGAGGACCACCGGACTCGTCACCTGCAGCTTGGCAGACTCCCAACGTTCCTACGGCCACCGTCGACACCTTGCCTAACTTCTTGAACTCACTGGCGAGAAGAGGAGGACAGAGGGGACAGTGAAATTAAAAAATTGAAATTGCTCCCAGTTAGATAGATTTTCAACTGAATGATCACCATTTGCATAGATCGCTTACATTAACACGTAATATCGAATATCGGATGTATCATGGAGAACGCATGCCAGTTACCTTGAAGCGCTGGAGGACGAAAGTTCATTTGGCGCAGGTGCACAACATAACTGGAAACAAGGGAAATGGCTAATTTTCATATTTAATTAGTTTCTTCTCTAAAATAATTATTCTATATCTTGCGCTTTCACTCAGAGATTTATCTCTCTTTAAGAAAAGTAATCAATACTGATTGCAAGAAGAGAGAAATTCGATGGAGAAATGGAGAAAATATTAATCGTATATCCTTCTTAGATACACTATGTTTTACGCGCTTTAAGTTAGTATTGACAGAACTAATGACGATTTGCAAATTTTAATTCGCTCCCCTCTCCTTCTCCTCCCCTTCGCAAAGAGAGTAATCATTTACACACGTCGTTCCTTTCTTCGGCGAGGAGTTTGCTTAAAGTCTCGCTCTGACGTAACGCGCGACATTAAATGAGCTCCTGGGCAGGTGCAGATGCACATCGCGCAAAGATGAATCCTGATGTACGAAGTTTCTTTCGCGTGCGTGCATGCGTGATCTTGATGGAGCACGCGCTCGTGTGTCGCGAGAGTGCGTGTCATCAATATATCTTCAAATTTTGCATATGACATTTTTTTTCTCCTCTGTTTATGTTACATGAAGTTGCATTAAACCAGGTGTCGCTGGCATAAAAATTATGAACCAGATTAAACGAATGACATTTAACAAAAACGAAGTTATAAACGTCTTTTTCGTATGCCTGAGCTAAGCAAAAGTTAAATGAATATTTATTTATTACAAACATTTATGCATATTTAAATGTATATATTTGGAATCAGAACAACTAGCTTTATTAGCATAAAGTGATTTTCTTATCCCGTTATGTTGTAAGAATTTGTATATATGTAATGCCTTGCAACGCGTAATTAAATGTATCTCTTATAACAGAAATAAATTAAATTTCACTAGCGCGATGTCGATAATTACAATGCTGATAATGCTAATTAATCTGTATGAATATTCCATCGAATTTGTTTCGAAAGCATCAAGAAATTCCAAATACAGCCTAAATCTTAAATAGTAAAAATGACTCAAAAGTAACTTCCGAAAATGTTAATAAATGATTGCTTCCCAGCTTCGCGGCTTATCACTCCCGTATTCGTTGTATTTATCTATATTATGATTAAAGGCCGTTAACAAAATGGGATACTGACTTGTCCTCATGATCACTACTCATGATCTCTCCTACCGTTAAATGCAAATTAACATTTGAAGCTACAACTACGTACACGTGTATTTCCCCGCAGGTGTTCTCAATCTATCTCAATCGACATTTCTTAAAATCGAAGGTCTTCGGGCATACAATATCAAGTAAGTTGATTGGATCGTAGTCAAATATCGATATCTTGCATACCGAATAACGAGTATCGGCGTATTTTCGAGACGGCATGTGGCAGCTGCCATCGTAATTGGTATAGCCTCGGAGGCCCGCATCCTCAAAGTGTCGTCTCGTATCTCTCACTGTAATCGACGTAAAAGTTTCATGATTGTGAAAAGCGACGGAGCAGCCGCGGCACGTGTCTTATAACATCGTCGACACGCCGCGCCGCGCCGCTTAAAATCGTATAGAAGAATTCTCGACAGGCGGAGTGACGACCGGTAGCTTTCGCTTTGGCGCGCGAGTCTCTATTCCGAGGGGAAACGTCCGTTATTTATCGCAATATCTATGTCATTCTTACGATCCCATCGCCCAAACGATATTATCGGATATTGGCAGTTAACGCCTTCGTAATTTCGGGAATTAGCCGACAAAAGATTCAATAATAACGCCGCAATCTGTTATTCACGCGACATATAAAACAGGTTTCGGGATGCATATAAAATGTAGCGTGCACAAACAAGCGAAAGCGCAAAATACACACAATACGAAAAATTATTAGTTGACGTCCTTGCATATCGGAGAGAAATTCTCATCTTTCATGATATCGATTGACGTCGAAATCCACAAATAAATGTATCGATATATCAAGTTGCCACCAAAGCGATTAATTTTAATAAAAATAAAAAAAGTTCATTTTTACCCAGCCGCCATAAAAATCATCTGGATTAGCTACCTTCTTCTTTTCGCCGCGCGTCGTATCGTACTGCGTGCTTCTCGCGAAATGCGTCGCGCGGCCAATCGCAAATAAATTTCATGCGAATTCCACCTGCCGTTTCGTTTCCAGGCCGACTTTTTGCTTTCTCATCTCCTCCCTTCTCACAACGTCTTCCCTCATCTTCTATTCTCACGCCCAAAATACATGGCATATACACACGCGATTAATGTATAAAATTAATCTTTCGTTAATGATGTGACTTTGAGCCATGATTTTTGCGAAAAATGTTTGTTACAACAGCTTGCGAAGTTTTGAAAAACGCTTTAAGCAGAGAATTAAAGAAATCTTTTTACGAATCTCTTTGTCAATTAAGAGATTTCAAAAATATGGGAAATAGAGTTTCTTTTTTCTTATAATAGCTCGCTAATTATTATCGCAGTCAAAAATATAAAAAAATTCAACGAACAATTTTTTCCAAAAATTTTATGATAGAAAGCTGATTAGTTTTTCATACGATGCCGTCTTGGTAATCGGCTCATTATCTTACCAAAGCTAATTATAATTGAGGGAGAGATAATTAACGGAGCATTGGCGCTAAGAGAAACGAGAGAAGAAAGAGCGCATGCCACACTCGTTATCTCTAAAATCTCTCTGCTAGTCTCCCTTTCTTGTCCTTCCACTCCACGCCCTTCTCTTCCCCCCTTACAGGGCTTGTACTTATCCTTTTTCCCCTCTCGAGTCCTGCCCCGCACTTTGGTATCTTTTTTGGCACGCCCCCTTTCGGGGATCCTTTTTGAGGTTTGTCCTTCGTTATTACTCGCCGAGATTATCGAGGTTTTTAGCACCTCGGAACAGTGGGCACCCTCTTCGGGGCCCACTTTTTTGCGTGCGACTCATGGATCGATCGTGCCTTCTGCGCGAATGAGCATTACAATGTTTCGGGGTGACGCAGCGATAAAGTTAATTACATTGGAACATAAACTTTATAAGTAATCTCTGAATTTTTGCCGCAATCTAAAATATTGTTTTAGATAATTATTATACTGAAGAGGGAAAAATGCTATATAAGTTTTATTCGTTTAAAATGTTAAAATTATGCTAGCAAAATAAGGATAACGAAGAAATTTTAAAAAGTTATTTTTATGCATTTTAAAATACCGTTTGAAAAATACCGTTCTCAAAAATTAACTTTTATGTTTAATTCAATTTTTTATAGTTTCATTTGATACGAGCTGTAAAAAAATTACAATTTTTTTAAAAGAACGCTTTTAATCGAAAAATTCCGAAGACTGTTATATGAATATTATAATAAATCTTTATGACAGAATTTCCGAAAAATATCATTGAAACATGATATCAATATAATACATGGTCATTTTATGCAGGTATATGCTTATGTTCGTTTTTTTTACAAACGGTGAAGAAAACCTGGAATTACCACATCGCGAGTCAAATTATTTCATCTCCTATAAAATTCACTCAAGTACAGTTCATACCTTGGGTTAATGAACAGTTGTTCAAATTCAACTCGGTGACGCGAAACATGATTATCCGTCGATCGTGATTACAAGCCTTCGGGGAAACAAGATTCCTGCGTATTTTTCCGCGCGCGTTTATAACCAGGTGTTGCCGCCGTGCGGGAGTACATGGAGTCAGGATGCACATATGCATTTTATTATTAAACCATGCTTATTCGCACGGGAGGCGGCAACGGCGGCACCAAGAGAGAAGAGATATTTAAGTGTTTTATCCCCCCCCTCCTCCCCTCCCCCCGATCGCCTCTCTTCGTCGGTGGTGCTCCAAGTCACGCCGTGGCAGACCGGCGCGACGGGATCCCGGGGCCCCGGGGTCCCGGACTCTCGCGGGTCACAGGTAAACGAGCGAGCTCACGTGCGTGCGTCCTTGACCGCGAGACCTTGACATCCGAGCGATTGCATCCGACCTCTCAGGGTAGACCACGTCATTTCGTGAAAGTGGAAACATGCCGCGACGCGCCGCGCGCGCGATACTGCCACACACGCACACGCACATGATACGCACGTAGTCTTGTTGCATCCCTCGCGCCCGACTGCGAGAATCACGGCCCGTCATCAGCTGCCTGATATTTGCATGTCAACGAGGCGCGCGTGGAATCGCGTGCCGAGGGCTCACAATAGGAGCCAGACGGAAAATTGTAGGTGGTATGGGAGGCGCGCGTGTTTACCTTGCTCGTTCCCGAAGCTGCAATTTGCTTACGCAGTATTTTCGCAATTCTCGACATTAATCGACACTTTACAACTATATTTAGGACGATATTTCACGACTAAAAAGGTAATATAGTTTCGTCGATTTAGGGACGTCGATGAAAGTGATAATGATTCTGTTCAATCAATCAATCGATCGTCAATTGGTCATCAAACTTCAATTTTAAAAAATATTCAACTCGAAAAATATATCCAGATTTCTTTGTGTTATACTGTTTTTTATAAAAAATTTATAAATAAATTTAATGTTAAATAAAAAAGTTTAAAGAAAAAAAATTAATTGATTCGTTTATTTAGCGCCGCCGGCTACATGGGTAGTGTGAATGAAGCTCCAATCGGTGAGTGCATCTCCATGATATTTCATCGTTGCCAGTATCCGGCGTGGTTCAAGGAGAAAGGTCTACCGCCGTTTCTTATTTCTCGCACGGCGTCTTGTTCTCCGGCTAATGTATTCAAGGTCCCTTGAGATTTAATCGATTAATGCGTAAGGACACGATTCGATCTTTAACGTGGGCCACCACCGCGCAGAGAAAAGGATTTTACGATGAAGGTAAGCCTACGGTCTCTCTCTCTCTCTGCCCAATCCCCCGACGCTTGTAATTAAGGCTATCTCGGAATATCTGACATTCTTCGGCGCCCGATCGCACACGGTGACAATTTAGATAACGTCGTCAAAAAACTATACCGACCTTCCGCCAACGCGATGTATACGGTAGCAGGTAGGTGTACCGAGAAACAGATTTTCCCTCACGACGAGTGAACACGTCCTCGGGCGTCCCGAAAAATCTGAGAGATCATAAAGTGACTCAAACAAGAGAAAAATATATTGTCTTCGTTAAGAAGCTTACAGAAGTTTTAAAAGTTGCAAACGACAAGATGATTTTGCGTTTCAAGCTTGATGTCCAATTTTAGTTCTCCCTTTTTCTCTCTCTTTCTCTCTTTTCCTAATCTTGTATATATAACAACGTGCAAACTGGATTTAATATTAGCCGGTGATAAAATGTGACGCGATAGAAAGCTGAATGGAATCATTGTCGAAGGGTAACCACGTGACGACACAGAACGTAGTATTATGACGCAACGCTGCGTAGAGCAATTTCTGAACAGCAAGAGAGAAACATCTACGGTTATCGGTATTTAAGTATCCTTTTCAAGGCTTCGTCCATAAAAGACGCTACTCAGAATAAATCGGAATTAAACGATGTATTCATATAATTTAATATTCTTGACGTAAATATTGTCAGCCAATCAAGCCTCCCTTGTAAAAGGATCATCGACTCGCGTAGCGGCCGATTTAGTAGCCGGTCCTCATATCCTCTCCGACAGATATCGCCGCCTCGAATCATCGGTGACGATCAACGGTAGCTCTCGATCGAGCTCGGCCTTTCAACGGCTGGCCGAGCTCGTGGAGGATCGTGACTCTGTCTTTTGTCGGCCACGAAAAATTCCTGCGAGAGACGTCCGTCGTCCGTGTACAGATAGCCTAACCAGATAGTTCTGCAAGCGCGCGCTGTGTCTCCTCCCCCCAGTTGGCGTTCCCTTTGTGCGTTCACGTGAAAAATGACTCGTCGAATGATCCGCCGCAGAAGGACGCGGGTCCACCTCGGGATTATGCCAAGGTACACAGGACCGCTCGCACGATAAATCTTCACCGAGAAGAATCGTCGTGTCGATCGTCGAGCTACGATCTTTGATCTCACGACAACGCTATTTTTACGCGTAAAATCAACCACGGAGATGAGGAACATCGCGATTAAAGTGGCCAGATTGAAGGGTGCCAGCGGATTTGACATGTAACAAGACATTGGATTGCTTAAATGCTCTTATTCTTCGATTACATTTTACATTATATTAAAATGTAGTGAATCCAACTATAAAGACACTTTGTTTATCTGCTATTGTATGTGTTACTGAATTCAAAATAAATAACTGCAAAATTACAAATGTATTATATTTTTCGATAATTATATTTAGATTTTAATTTGTATATATGATTTAAAAATTTTTTAATTTACTATGATAGTAGACCTATTAAATTCATGCATGTACATCTTTTCGATAAGAATAAATTGTTTTTCATATATTGCTCTAAATTAGTTTGATACAATTTAATGTAACAATACTTTCTGATTATTATTGATATTTGCAAAAGTAACTTGACAAGATTAGGAACATCCTTTATATACTCAAATGAAGACTCATATACGGAAAAAAAATTTGCTATTTGCAAGAAATTTTTATTTAGTCCTAATAAACAATTGTTTTCAATATTTGCAAGAAAACTTTTTTATTCTAAAATATTACATCTATT